>JARQOD010003425.1:0-65137 GCA_033576555.1 Oophaga sylvatica | reverse complement strand
GGCAGTGACTTATCTTCACTGAGATCAAAGTCATCAGACATGTTGAAATCAAACATTCCCTATCCATGTTCCCATGAGATCTCCCATCGGGGAGAGTCAGGACACCTGAACTAGCGTAATAGGTTGTCCATTCCCACCAGTCCATCTGATGTAATTTGTCTGACCAAGTTGATATATAACTGCATCTATAACAGGCCTTTGATGTTGTAACAAATCTACTAATTATAGGAATGGCTCCAGCCTACCAAGAAGGGATACTTGATTATAAAGAAGGATTCAAAGACTGTCCTGTCGATCTCAGTGCCTGTATAATGAAAACAAAGACTTCACAAGAGACACTTAATGTGATGCTTAGAGATCGGCTCAATGCCCTTGCTCCTCGTACTCATGATGGCCACTTTCAAAATGTTCTAGTCTCACCAAGTCCTACATTTCTAGGTGAGTTGAAAGTATTACATCCAAGTCACCACTTAAAAATGAATATGGGGAACTTAGAAACTGTAAATGGTCCAAGTAAACCACCAACAGGAACTACTTTCTTGAGTGAAGAATTGGTCATAGCACAGAAGGCCAGAAGAGATGAACAGGTCTTCAACCAACATATTCATGGAACAGGTTCTCATTCTTCATGTCCAGGCAACCTCCAACCACCAAGATCATGTCAGCAACCAACGAATGCATGCTGGAGACCCTGGTGATGATATAAGCCTATTGTATAATCTTATGTGACTTCACATTGTACTAAGGATTTTTTTTTTAATTAAATTGCTGTTGGGATTTTAATAGAAACAATTATGAATGGCAGATGGCTTGTACATGTGTAAATGTATGACCATAACATATGAAAATAAACATGATGCTAATTGTAATGGACTAATAAAGTACAAGAAACGTCTTTTTATTTATCCTGTACCTGTCTTGGCAAGACATAGCTGGAAATTCCTGGGCTCCATGGCCACCTTATCTTGGTTGGTGCCCTGTAAGGTACTTTCTATTGATGCTTCCTCCCTTGTTATAAAGAAGCCAAGCAACAATACTGTTGTGATCTGTGTTGTCATCTTTTTCACTGGGTTCAGCACCAAATTTGGGATGTTGGTTACAAACCCAAAGTTTGGATAACCACACGTGCGGTCATCTCTTCTGAAATGAGTGAGAACTAGTGGAACTGGAACTAGAACTGACTAGGGCAATTTAATTGAAAAACACAGATCCGTAATAGTTGACTGGGTAACTTTCCTTTATGTATAATATAATGCTAGGAGCGTCACTCTATCCGAAGTCTTTATAGACTGCGCAAGCGCGACACAACTGCGCAGTCTGGCTCCAGACAGAAGATGGCATCCTGCGGTGAGGATTATGTGTGGCGCCGGAGATCGCGGTACGCGTAGTCACTGGATGCATACCTCGTTCTCCGTCGCCATATTTGCATACTTACTTGACCAGGAGGACCGTTGCCACGGCGCTTCTCTTCTCGCCGGGGCAGGAGACCAGGATTGCGTGTCGGAATCGCGCATTGCAGTGTGTCTTCAGCAATATGGCGCCGGACAGCGCGGTATGGGCATGCGCGTACTCCAGCGCTTCTCTCCTCGCCCTGCCTGCGGTAGAACGGTACGGCACTGGAGCACAGGGAGGAAAGGTGAGTATAAATGTTTTTTGTTTTGTTTTTTTGGGTATGTGTGCAGTTTAATAGGGGTGAGGGGGACCATACAGATCAGGATAGGGGGAGAAAGGTAGCATGCATATCAGGAATGGGGGGTGAGGGGGACCATACAAATCAGGATAGGGGTGAGAGGACAATGCATACCAGGATAGGGGGGTGAGGGGACCATGCATACCAGGATAGCCCTGGGGGTGAGAGGGACCATGCACATCAGGATTGGGGGGTGAGAGGACCATGAATACCAGGATTTGGGGGGTGAGGTGACCATGCCGTCCAAGATTGGGGGGGTGAGGGGACCATGCATATCAGGATTGGGGGCTGAGGGGACCATGCATGCCAGGATGGGGGGTAAGGTGCCATGCATATCAGGATTGGGGGTAAGGTGACCATGCATATCAGGATTGGGGGTGTGGAGACCATGCATACCAGGATTGAGGGGTGAGGGGACTATGAATTATAGGATTGGGGATGAGGGGACCATGCATACCAGGATTATGGGGTGAGGGGACCATGCATACCAGGATTATGGGGTGAGGGGACCATGCATTCCAGGATTGGGGTGAGGGGACCATGCATTCCAAGATTGGGGGGTGAGGGGTGCCATGCATACCAGGATTGGGGGGTGAGGGGTGCCATGCATACCAGGATTGGGGGGTGAAGGGTACCATGCATCCTACGATAGGGATGAGGGGGACCATGCATACCAGAATTGAGGGTGAGGGGACCATTCATACCAGGATTGAGGGGTGAGGGGACTATGAATTATAGGATTGGGGATGAGGGGACCATGCATACCAGGATTATGGGTGAGGGGACCATGCATACCAGGATTATGGGGTGAGGGGACCATGCATTCCAGGATTGGGGGTGAGGGGACCATGCATTCCAAGATTGGGGGTGAGGTGACCATGCATATCAGGATTGGGGGTGAGGGGTACCATGCATACCAGGATTGGGGGGGTGAGGGGACCATGCATACCAGAATTGGGGGTAAGGGTGCCACGTATACCAGGATTGGGGATGAGGGGACCATGCATACCAGGATTATGGGGTGAGGGGACCATGCATACCAGGATTATGGGGTGAGGGGACCATGCATTCCAGGATTGGGGGTGAGGGGACCATGCATTCCAAGATTGGGGGCTGAGGGGACCATGCATATCAGGATTGGGGGTGAGAGGGCCATGCATACCAGGATAGAGGGGTACCATGCATACCAGAATTGGGAGGTAAGGGGTGCCATGCATACCAGGATTGGGGGGTGAAGGGTACCATGCATCCTACGATAGGGATGAGGGGGGACCATGCATACCAGAATTGGGGGTGAGGGGACCATTCATACCAGGATTGAGGGGTGAGGGGACTATGAATTATAGGATTGGGGGATGAGGGGACCATGCATACCAGAATTGGGGGTTGATGGAACCATGAATACCAGGATAGGGATGAGCAGGTACCATGCATACCAGGATGAGGAATGGAGTGCCATGCATACCAGATTTGGGTGGGGGTGAGGGGACCATGCATACCAGGATAGGGATGAGGGGTGCCATGCATGCCAGGATAGGAGGGGGCAGCACATACCAGGATGGAAGACCATATACCTATAAAAATGCTTGCCACCCGGGCGTAGAACGGATTCATAGCTAGTATACTATAACTAGATGGAGGCCCGATGCTATCGCATCGGGAGGGCGGTAATGTCACAATGGGGGCAGGCTTTGCAGCGTTGAGAATCTCTCCCCCACCTATCCACTCTCTCTTTCCCCATGTTCTGACTTCTCCCATCTGTGCTCTCTTCTTTGACCTGTCTACCCCATGTACTATCCCCCTTGTCTGCTGTCTCTCTCCTTCCTGTGCTGTTCTCTCACCCCTGTGTGATTTCTCTCTCCCCATCTGCTGTTTTCTCCTCTCATGTGATCTCTTCTTTGACCTGTGTACACCTTGTGCTCTCTCTTGTCTGCTCTCTCTCTACCACTTCTTCCCCATGTGTTCTCTCGTTAGAGCTGTCTTTCCCCCTGTGTCTTCTTTCCTATGTACACTCACCCCTCCCCCTGTGTTAAAATGAAAGCAAAGTAGGTAAAGGTAACATTTTATTAACATGGAAAAATTTGACAAAGGTACTTTAATTTACATTGTATCCACACAAGGACAAAAAAACATATTTTATTCTATTTATCTATCCCTGTATCTGTCTCTATCATCTGTTATTTGACTGTCTCAATCTATATTTAATGTATGCATGTCATCTCTATCTCTCATCTATGCATGTCTCTATCATAGATATAGATAACTAGATAGATCTGAGATATATCGATCTATCTCTATGGACCACACCCTGAGGTGGAGATATGGTGAACAGCCATCCCGCCCATCTCTTTAGCTGTTCACAAAAAACCCAGCCCTGTTAAAGTTAATTTAAGTCTCTCAACATCAGTCTCATTTGCCTGTTGCTGTCTTCGGCATTGTGCCTTTGCTGCTTTCCTTTCATTGTCATTGGCGTACTTTTTAGGAGGAGCCATGTTGGTGTTGATATTTGCTTTTTAAAGGGGTTCATTTTAAAAATTCTGTGTCTGACCGTGTACAGAACATACCTCAGCGCCTGGGCAGGGGAGGAAGCAAAAGACAATACTGACATTACAGCAGGAGATCGCAGAGGATACATTTTGTGAGGTAAAATATTGTTTAAACACAGTCGGTGAAATATTTTACCTCCTAAAATGAATCCTCTGTGATCCCCTGCTGTAATGTCAGTATTGTCTTTTGCTTCCTCCCCTGCCCAGGAGATGTGGCATGTTCCGTACACGGTCAGACACAGACAATTTTTAAAATGAACTTTCGTTCGTGGGAAACCCCTTTAATGTGACCGGCTTCCTCTGCTTGTAGACACGTCGCGCATCTGCTGCAGTTCAGCCGAATGATTCACTGAACCTGTGCAGAATTTGCGCAGGCGCAGTAATTCAGGCCGCTGCCATTTTTATGCAGATCGATAGCGGCAGTCACATTAAAACTGCGCATGCACTCCTCCTGTACAAAGATAGGCGGCGGTGAGTGAATTATTCGGCTGATCCTGGCGGTACCGCGCAAGAGGCTGGTACCACCAGCAGTTTCCATATCGAGACACCCATCACTTGGGTGTCCCAATATGGCGGTCTGTGATCTTCCACCGCTTGGAATTCTGGGATCCGGACGGAACTGAATGTGGAGACATTACAAGGTAAGTATATATTAAGATGGGGTTTCTTGATTTTTTTTATTTTTTTTTCTACTCTGTATTAAGACATTGCTATTTATACAGTTTCCTAATACATTGGTGTAGGGTCATCACGGGTTCATATGATTCCACAGGTGGTCATGTTGATGCCTATCCCTTAAAATCAAACACATGAGACAAATATGAATGGACGAAAAATCGCTCGTAGGCAGAAATAAAAAAAAAAACATCTCAGGCTGCTTTAGCCGTGTTGGATTTTTTGGGCCGATGTTACAGCTAGTGTTTATAATGAGCCAAAAAATCCAATATGCGGATCGGTCATTTCAATAATAACAAAAATTCCTTGGTCAGCCATAGCTTGTTTCATGGGGCAGCTGGCTTTTGATCGATTTGGTTGAAATTTTCCATTCGGACGACTTTTAGATACAGATATAAATGCAGTGATAATTCAGCTATTGACAAGCGCGTGAAACGATGGGGTGAAGACCTTTACATTCCTGACACACTAATAGATCATCTTTTCACACCAGTACTGACCATTACTAATTCAGATTTTTTTTTTTTTCTCGGTGAGTTTTTCTGGCTTCTGCCCCACAAGCAGAGCTGTATGAACCATATGTTGCACAATGCCGGAGAGACGCCGGCCAGCTCCATATCTAATTGACTGTTGTAGGAGCTGACAACAGTTAAATCAAGATTCTGTGCTACTCAGAGGACACTTGGGGGTCACATAATAGGACATACCCCACAAAGTGCTGAGTATTGAAGAACATGCAGCAAATATTTCAGTGCGGCTCACTGACTGCACCTGGTGATTATTGGAAGTGACTGCGGCTGTTGTACCCACCAATATATAGAAACTGATCGGACACAACCGTTTTCTGATGTACATTATAGTCAGTTTGGTCACGGTCCATTTACTAAACCCTGCCTGCTTTTGTTAAAAAAAACAAAAACTTGGTGGAGCAAAATTGCAAAAGTTTCAACATTTGTTGCAAATACCACTATTTTTTAAAAAGTATAATGTTAAAGGGGAAATATGAAAGACAGCTTATTTTGGAAAAAAATATCTGAGCAATGCTGATCGAAAACAGTCAAGTGTAACATTTATAACAAACAGGAGGAACATTTCTGTATACTTCTAGTAAAAACATTGAGGTGAAGGGTACACTCTCTATAAAGCTAGAAGAAAGGAATATAGAAAGGGGGAGATAAGTATGGAGAGAAGGAGTGGAGGGATGAGATTCCACAGAGCCAAGGTAGAGATGTGAAGACACTCAGATTTTTTGCCTGCATACTTACATACTACATTTAAGGAGCAAGATTGAGCTCACTTTCGGGGTACCAATTTATCCAAGATTTCTAGAGATAGTAGAGTATAGGATTCCCAGCTGGATTTTTCTTCAAGCCTATAGATTTGTTATGGCTTATTAATGATTGGTCATTTTGATTGTGACCAATGAAAAGGATTAAGAAGTTTTGCAGATGCTAATTATTTATATAGCACCATTAATTCCATGATGCTGTACATGAGAAGGGGTTGCATACAAAGTTATAGATATCGTTTACCGTAAACAAATTTACGATGACAGACTGGTACAGAGGGGAGAGGACCCTGTCGTTGTGGACTTACATTCTACGGGATAATGGGGAAGAGACAGAAGGTCGGGGGTGCAGCAGCTTTGGTGGTGGTGAGGCGGCAGAATGGTTATTGCAGGCTGTAAGCTTTCCTGAAGAGATGTGTTTTCAGGTTCCATCTGAAAGATCCGAGGGTGGTGGATAATCGGACGTGTTGAGGCGTGGAATTCCAGAGGATGGGGGATATTCGGGAGAAATCTTGGAGGCTGTTATGTGAGGAACGAATAAGTGTGGAGGAGAGTATGAGGTCTTGGGAGGATCGAAGATTACGTGAGGGAAGATAATGGGAGATTAGTTCAGAGATATATGGAGGGGGACAGGTTGTGGATGGCTTTGTAGGTCAGTGTTAGTAGCTTGAACTGAATTCGTTGGGGAATTGGGAGCCAGTGGAGGGATTTGCAGAGGGGAGAAACAGGGGCATAGCGAGGAGAGAGGTAGGTTAGTTGGGAAGCAGAGTTGACAGACTGGAGTAGTTCAAGAAAGTTAACAGGGAGGCCACAGAGGAGGGTGTTGCAGTAATCACGGTGGGAGATGATGAGGGCATGCACAAGAGTTTTATTAGATTGAGGGCTGAGGAAGGGATGGATTCTGGAAATATTTTTGAGTTGGAAGCGACCAGAGGTGGTAAGAGTTTGGATGTGCGGTTTGAAGGACAGGGCAGAATCGAGAGTTACTCCGAGGCAGTGGATTTCAGGTGCGGGAGAGAGCGTGATGCCATTTTCCATAATAGATAGGTCGGGTAGGGAGATACGCGAGATAGAGGAAAGATGACGAGTATGGTTTTGTCTACATTGAGTTTTAGGAAGTGAGAGGTGAAGTAGGATATGGCTGATAGACACTCCGGGATTCTGGACAGCAGAGAGGTGACATCTGGGCCAGAGAGGTAGATCTGAATGACGTCCGCATACAGGTGGTACTGGAAGCCATGGGACTTTGAGTTGTCCTAGGCCAAGGGTATAGATGGAAAAAAGTAGGGGCCCCAGGACAGAGCCTTGAAGGACTCCAACAGAGAGAGGGCGGGATGAGGAGGTAGTGTGGGAGTGGGAAACGCTAAATGTGCGGTCGGAAAGGTATGAGGCAATCCAGTACAGGGCAAGGTCTTTGATGCCAAGGACGAAAGAATCTGTAGCAGTAGGCAGTGGTCAGCTGTGTTGAAGACAGAGGACAGGTCGAGAAGGCGGAGAATAGAGAACTGTCTGTTAGCTTTGGCTGTGAGTAAGTCATTAGTAATTTTATTTAGGGCAGTTTCGGTGGAGTGGTGGGGGTGGAAGCCAGATTGGAGGTTGTCAACGAGAGCGTTCGCTGAGAGGTGGGAGGAAAGTTGATCATGGACATGCTGCTCAAGGAGTTTGGAAGCAAACGGGAGCAGTGATATGGTGATAGCTGGGCATAGCAGTTGGTCAAGGTTAGTTTTTTTGAGGATGGATGTGATGGTGGCATGTTTGAAGGCAGAGGGGAAGGTACCAGAAGATAGCAATAGGTTGCAGAGATGGGTTAGGGTTGGAATGAGCGTGTTCGTGAGGTTGGGGAGCAGGTGGGAAGGGATGAGGTCAAGTGCACAGGTGGTGAGGTGTGATTGGAAAAGAGGTGAGCAAGCTCTCTTTCAGTAATGTTGGAGAGGGAGGTTATTAGGGAAGGGCAGAGGTCTCGTATATAGAGTGGTTTGGGTGGTGGTACAGTAAAGGTTTGCCTTGTTTGGTCGATAATATTTTTGAAGTAGGTGGCAAAGTCCTTGGCGGAGATGAGGGGAGTTGGAGGTGACAGTGGTGGTGGAGGAAAGTGTTCTGTTTTGGTAGCTGAGGAGAGCAGGCAAAAACGGCAATACACCAGAGAGGTTGGAATCTACTGGATTGCAGTACCCTGACTAACCACCACAACTAAAGGCAGCCGTGGAGCGTTCATATGTTGGTCCTAGACGCCTCGTCACAGCCTGAGAGGCTAACTACACCTAAAGATAGAAAGAGGAAAGCTATCTGCCCCGGAGCAGATCCCCAAAGAACATAGGAGGCCCCCAAACATGTAATGGCGGTTAGACAAGAGGAAATACAGACACAGACAGAAAATAGTATGAGCAAACGCTGGGGCCCAATCTGACTTAGACAGAAAAGGATAGGAAGGATACTTACTGCAATCCAAAAAAAACCTAAAAAAAACCAGGGTGGATAAAAATCATGATTTTTTTAAAAAAATCAAAAAAATCGGATTTTTTTTGATTTAAATCGGATTTTTTTGATTTAAATCGGATTTTTTGATTTAAATAGGATTTTTTAATCAAGTTGTACACAAGCAAAACTTTGTCTTTTTGCAAATCAAATTATTTTACACAAATAAAAATATTAAAACAGTTGATGATTATGAAACCTAATAATTTTTATTTGCACTATTAAACAATCAGAATTGAACTACAGAGAGTAAGTACTTTTTAACAATAGCCTATCTCTAACGTTTGAAGTAAGCAAACATCTTCAGTGAATACATCAGTCCTTTAAGCCTACTGTTTATTTAGGACTTTTAATAGGAAAACTAGTTGTCCTGCTTTAGCAGTTCCTAAGCGGTTTCGGACTGTTGTGTGCACAAAACCAAATGAAGAAAACAATCTCTCTACTCCTGCTGATGAAGCCGATGCAGTCAGTAGCTGAGTAGCTACATTTATTATCTTCGCTGGAAGAACAAGTGATTGCGACTTCCACCAGTCCAGTGGTTTTAGTTCATTAACGACGTTATCTGCAAATATGTATTTTTGAAATGGTGCAGATTCACACTTCAATTTCAGCACAGTTGCCACAATGTCATGGTTAGTATTGGCGAGCCACTCCATTGCAGAGTTGATTTCCGCCTCAGATAGTTTTTTCCCTCTGTAGATGGATGCAAGATATTGGCTAAATAGTGTTCTTCTTTTAATGCTTGGTCCTTGCGGTGGTGTATTGCAACCTTTACATTGTTTGAGAGGTAAATCTTTCCAAACTTCTGTGGCATCAGCTATGGTTGCAGTATCTTTCTGCATTTTATCCAACGCAATAGATATTGGCTTTAACCTTTCCAAAAGGTCCTCGGCATTTCTCTTCACACCAAGATTTAATACTTTGCTTCGTATATTAGCATCAATTTTATCCCGATGTGTTTCGCAAATGGACACTAATTTTGACCAGTTGTTAATAAACAGTTCCAAGCATTCAGCCAAGGTATTCCATCTAACATCTTGTGGTAGAACCAACTTCAGTCCTCCCATTTCCTTGTAGGTTGCATGTGCAAAATGATTATTGCGGAAATATTTAACAATTTCTACAACATGTTCCTTGACACCCGAAATATGCAGGTCTTTTGCCAAAAGATGCAACAAATGGGCAGAACAACCGTATGTAATGACATTTGTGTCATCCTCATGTGCCAGTTCCGCTCGCATTTTTGCCACATTGCTTGCGTTATCAGTAACTAAGCTCCTTACTTTACATCCAAACTGTTCTTGGCATTGGTGAATTGAGTTCTTAGCAATTTCAAGTAAATATTCAGCAGTATGTGAATTTCCAGATGTGTCGATTGTGTCTGTAAGGTAAGTTTCACCATCTTCTGTTGTGACACAAGTGCAAATTATGGGGATGTTGCTCCAACCATCCAAGCTCATGTTAACAACTTTGTCTTTCAAATATTTTGCACAAGCCGCTCTTTCTTTGTCGTATACAGCCTGAAGATGTTTTCCTGAGATATCAAATCTACTTGGTGGTTTGTAGCCTGGTCTTATTCCTTCGATCATTTGTACAAACAATGGGTGTTCAACTAGTCGGAAAGAAGAATTGGTTGCAGATATGAATTTAGCAATTAATTCATCAAAATGTTCTTTCTGGCTCGTCGTAGTCTTTAAGAGGAATTTTTCTACACTTTGCACGCAAAGTTTTTTGTTGGGCTGCTTTGTTGAAGTTGTACCCAGATATTGATTGTCACGTGCAGCACAAGCCATATTTGACCCTGAAAGCACAGTAATTAAAAATATAATTTGACTGCGTATTTGAAGAAATATAACGAAAATATTTTGAAACAAACTTTTTGAACAATGTAATGGTCCTCGTCCTATAAGGGCTGTCTCAAAAGTTATGCTACTCAAGTTTCCGGTGAAGTTGCTGTAATACTAGTAATATCAGAGCAACTGAAAAAAATTATGTCACAAAAGTTTTAAAAATTTTTTTTAAAAAAATGGTCAATTTGGCAGACTTCA
Organism: Oophaga sylvatica; assembly: GCA_033576555.1. Taxonomy (NCBI): domain Eukaryota; kingdom Metazoa; phylum Chordata; class Amphibia; order Anura; family Dendrobatidae; genus Oophaga; species Oophaga sylvatica. Next base: position 54,415 of record JARQOD010003425.1, on the reverse strand, counting down.
AAAGTGAATTGTAGCCTACAATAAAAAAAAAATAGGCGTATACACACTCTTTTATTTTTACTTAACGTTAATCTTCTGTGAAATATTGCCTTAACATAAATTTAAATTCTATACTCCAGAACTAGTGCTAGAAATTTTTCTTTTCATATACTTTAACCATCCCAGTAAAACGTCTGTTAAAATAGGTTGTAATTGCCAGACTTACCACTAGTGCTAGGGTCCTGGTGCATAAGAAGCTGTGGGGGTTCATTGACATTAGTTGTATCACTATCAACATCTTCATTTCCCTTCTGGTTGCAGTTTTCATAATGTGATTTCAAACGGCAAAAAAGTCCTTGGATATCCTTTTGACAGTATTTGCACTTTGCTCTCCCACCTTTCTTTCCAAGCTCTGCTGGCATCTCAACAAAATGAACCCAAATAGGGTCTCTCTTACGACCTGCCATGGCTCACGCAGATCACTTCTGAAGTTTGATTGTTACTACAGCCAAGTACTGCTGACTGACTATCCAACAAGTTTGGGCATGTCAACTGAATGGAAAAAGAAACTGAAACCAAGCTACAGAAAGTGAAACCAAGCTAGAAGTGTGGAGTTATTTGAACAATGATTGAAAGTTTTAGATTTTAATCGTGATTTATATTAAAAAAATCTTTTGATTTAAATCAGTGATTTAAATCATGATTAAAATCACGATTTAAATCGATCTGATTTAAATAGAAAAAAATCATTTGATTTAAATCATGATTTAAATCGTTGATTTAAATCGGCGTGATTTAAATCAATCAACCCTGAAAAAAACCGAACGCTACTAATTGCAAAAACACCTGAGATCACATGACCTCTACCACCTAAATTAGTTCTCTGGTGTAACAAAACTAAGCCGCAGCCACAGAAAAAAAACTGGAAAAGGCAAATGAACAAACAACAATGGCTCCAGAGGAACCGAGAGGAGACCAAGCCCCCCGGGGAGGGGAACCTGGCCAACCTCACAGAAATGCAGAGAAATATACAAATGGCAAGCACAAAAACAAAAAACAGAAAATATCTTATCTGAGAGCAGGAGAAGAGGCAAGACTCAGCAAGCTTCCAAGTGAATCAGGAAACAACGTTGAGACAAGAATAATTGATCACCGGCAACCATGATGGGGGGAAACCTCCCTTATATCCAGCCAGTCTGTGATCCCTGATTGCCTATCCTCATTGAATGGTTCAGTACTGTTTGCAACCACCAGAGGAAGCTTCTGCTCAGAATTCATTTCTAAAACATTCATAACAGTACCCCCCCCTTGAGGGGGGGTCACCGAACCCTCATTAGTGCAACCAGGTCGGTCAGGATGAGCTCTGTGATACGCACGGATCAGTCTCCTAGCATGGATGTCCGAAGCAAACACCCAAGAATTGTCCTCCTGACCATAAGCTCCCCACTTAACCAAATACTGGAGTTTCCGTCTAGAAAAACGAGAATCCAATATTTTCTCAACCACATACTCCAGATTGCCCTCAACCAAAACAGGGTCAGAGGGCGCAGCCATAGGAACCACTGGCTCGACAAACCTCTTCAATAAGGACTTGTGGAACACGTTATGGATCTTAAATGTCCCTGGAAGAAGTAAACGAAAGGAAACAGGATTAAGAATCTCCATGATCTTATAAGGTCCAATAAACCTAGGCTTAAACTTAGGAGATTCAACTCTCATAGGGATATTTCTTGAGGACAACCAGACCAAGTCCCCCACTTTAAACCGAGGACAATCAGTCCTATGCCGGTTGGCAAACCGCTGGGCCTTCTCCTGAGAGAGGGACAACCTCTCCACTACCTGGTCCCAAATCTGCTGCATACGCTCCACAACAGAGTCAACACCCGGACAGACAGAAGCCTCCGTCTGTCCCGAAGAAAATCGAGGGTGAAACCCAAAATTGCAGAAAAATGAAGACATCAAAGTGGCAGAGCTTGCCCTTTTATTAAGAGCAAACTCAGCCAAAGGCAAAAAAGAGACCCAGTCATCTTGATCAGCAGACACAAAGCATCTCAGATAAGTCTCCAATAGTGTTGAGCGATACGATACCGCAAGTATCGGGTATCGGCCGATATTAGCTCTATTGGACTTTCGATACTTAGTTCCGATATTTTCGTCTTATCGGATACCGGAATCGGATTTGTCACTGTCACTGTCAGTGTCCGTCGGTCGGGTCTGTCAGGAGTCAGCGGCACTTACCTGGCAGAAGATCTCCGGCGGTCACGGGCTGGACTGCTTGATGGCCGCCATCATCTTTCCCCGGCGGTCACATGCAGTTTCTCGCGATAACTGCAGTGACTGCTGGGTAATCCCGGCCGTAAAGCAGTCAGTCCGATGACGTCACCGCCGGGGAAGCAGGTAATCAGCTGTGCTGCGTCGAGATGACAGGCTCTGCCTGTCATTGCGATGTAGCAGAGCTGGATCGTCGTGGGACTGTCGTTACTATGGACTGCGTCGGACAGGTGGTATACTGTTGGTTTGTTTTTTTTTCTTTTTTACAGGAGATCGATGGCGTCGCAGGAATGAGAGTATAATAAAAGAAATGAAAACTGTGTTGTCTCTTTTATTTCATTAAAATACTTTTTTCTTGCTGTGTCTTTTTTTTTATACATTTAAAAACTTTGGGATTAATAATGGATCGGTGTCTTATTGACACCTCTCCATTATTAACCGGGCTTATTCTCACCGTGCAATCAACGGTGACATTAACCCCTTATTACCCCACTTGCCACCGCTACAGGGCAGTGGGAAGAGCCAGGTAAAGTGCCACAATTGGCACATCTTTTGATGCGCCAAATGTGGGGCTGCTGTAGCCTGGTATTATCAGGCTGTTGAGGGCCAAAATCCATGGGCCTTGACAGTCTTTTAATACCAGGCCGCAGCAGTCTGCATTTTACTTGGCTGGTTAACAAAAATAGGGGGACCCCTACGCCGGTTTTTTTTTCGAGGGGATCCCCTATTTTGTTAACCAGCCAAGCTAAGCAGACTGCTGTGGCCTGGTATTATCAGGCTGGCAAGGTCCATGGATATTGGATCCTTACCAGCCTGAAAAACCAGGCCTCAGCAGTCTGCTTCATCTGGCTGGTTAACAAAAATAGGGGGGACCCCACGCCAAATTTTTTTCGAGGGGATCCCCTATTTTTGTTAACCAGCCAAGATATGCAGACTGCTGTGGCCTGGTATTATCAGGCTGGCAAGCAGGGTCGGACTGAGGCACCGGGACACCGGAGAAACCTACGGTGGGCCCCAGCTCCTGCGTGGTGGGCCCTGATTTGAAAGGATAGGTCGCGGGGCAGAGGGGGCGGTGGCCCCGGGGCCCGCGCTCTGAGGGGGCCCACCCGGAGCTACGATACAGTTACATTCTGCGGCAGAGCAGGAAGAATCGCTCTCCCTGCTCTGCCGCCCGGAAGCTATGGGGCCTGAACAGGCGTTGGGGGGGCCCGGTGCCAGCAGTGGGTCCCCCACCCGTCATCGGAGGGTCAGCTGTATCGGCATCCAGCCGATAAAGCTGACCGCATGGAGAGAGAAGGAGCGAGCGCTCCTCTCCCATAATCCCCCTCTCAGCGTATTACAGCGGGCGCAATAACATCACCTGCCGGCGCCCGCTGTCAGACGCTGAGAGGGAGAACAGTGAGCAGCACAGGAGCCGGGAGGTGAGTTTTTTTTTTTTTTTTTAATGGGGGTGCAGTCGAGTCCTGGCTGGAGAATCGTCATGTCGGTGTGGGCCAGATGGAAAAGACATGAAAAGTGAACAATTCCATTAGAAAGAACATCAGCGGTAAGTCATTATCTGTACCTGTGCTGTAATCTATATGTTCTGTAGGACTGGTATTATTTAACACAGACCATATGGCGGTAATATCAATATTGGTCTTTTTATATATAGATTATTTTGGCCAACAGCGCGGTCATTTGCTGAGGTTCTCTGATGATGGGCCCACTCAGAAGTTTTGCCCCCACTAAACCAAAACCCTAGCTACGCCTATGGCTCTCTCTCTAGTCTTTCTTTCTCGCTCTCTGTTCTTTCCTTCTCGCTCTGTTTTTTTCTCTCTGTTCTTTCTTTCTCTCTTTTCTTTCTTTCCTCTCTTTCTTTCTCTGTTTGTTCTTTCTCTCTCGCTGCTCTTTCTTTCTTTTCCTCAGTACCAGCCACTGTGCCCTCATTACCAGTCAGTGTGATCAGCAGTGCTAAATGGTTACTCTTGGGGCGAGGATATGGGTGTGATTAGCTGTGAAATGGGTGTTGTCGGGGCGTGGCCTAAAATTTTCAGCGGCGCGCAACACGCGCCACAGCCTTTAATCCTCTTTCCTGTCTTCCAAATTTGGGAGGTATGCTGTATGACCTCCCTACAACTTCTGGCCATGCTCCTGATGAGCGCGACGGATGGTCTCGTGAGGGATCTCCTCCCACACCTGGACTAAAGCATCCACCAACTCCTGGACAGTCTGTGGTGCAACGTGGCATGGCCTAAAATTTTCTGCAGCATGCACAGCGTGCCACAGCCTTTGTCCCTCTTTCCCTTATTCAAAGGTTGGGAAGTATGATGTTGGGCCGCAAGAATATATTTTCTCTGGTGGGCCCAAGGTACTCCAGTCCGACGCTGCTGGCAAGGTCCATGTATGTTGGCCCCTTAACAGCCTTAAATACCATGCCTCAGCAGCAGGGGCGTACATATAAATCATGGGGCCCCATAGCAAAAGTCTGAATGTTCCCCACCCCCCCAAAAAAAAAAACCCAGAGGCATTTGTAAATGTAAAGTGCCAGCACAGTGAGGGAAGTTGAGTCGCACAGAGACAGGGGTTTTGGGGGTACTCGGCACCGATCACGTCGACTTCTATGGGGGATGTCACGAGTAGCACAGCTCGGTCCGTGACCTGGGCGATCACTGGAATGTGGGATATTTCCAGGGGATGATAGAATGTTTGTGTAGTTTGTCGTGACGCCACCTGTAGTACCTGGTCAGGGTGACCAGCGCTGCTGTGCAGGTCCTCTGGCAGGGATGGTGTAGTGCAGCTAGGTGATAAGTCTTCTACAGGTAAGACGGTATCCTTCCAGGGCAGATAGATGTGAGATAGAGCAATGGTGCAGAGTGATGTAGCAGAGTGGAGTATGCGACGTAGTAAGAAAGCAGGAAAGGAAACAATTCTTACTACAAAGACATGCAGCATAAGGCTGCCTCAACCCCTCCCATCCAACTAGCTACACCCTGTTCTAACCAGCCTGAGCTAGACCATCCCATTGGGTCCGCCTACACTCAGCTGGCATAGTGTACTGTTGAATGCAGTGGTTGGAGTCAATGGGGTGTTTCCTCCTTACCTGAGAGTAAGTTGTCACACCGCTGGGTGCGATGCAACATCTCTGTGGCGACTGGACCCTCGGGTGCTTCTGTCTTTTCACAAATGCCGGCTTTACCCGGCAATTGAATCAGAGGCTATTTTACTATTTTACTATGTAGAAGTGAATAAACTATAAATATATGTATATATATATGTCACAATGACATGTGTGTATGTATATATATATATATATATATAATATATATATATATATATATATATATATATATATAATATGTATTCTAAGTGTGTATATTTTGTGTTTACAAGGAAAGAAAGTGTTTTTTTAGTTGCGATATTTTGTTCCCATAGACTTACATGGGACTTCCGGTATCGGAATCGGATATCATATACCATTCCGATCCGATATTTTTAGATATCGAGCAGTATCGCTCAACACTAGTCTCCAATGTCTGGTTTGTTCTCTCAGTTTGTCCATTGGTCTGAGGATGAAAAGCAGAGGAGAAAGACAATTGAACACCAAGTTTAGAACAAAAAGTCCTCCAAAATCTGGAAACAAACTGGACTCCTCTGTCAGACACAATGTTCTCAGGAATGCCGTGCAACCGAACCACGTGCTGAAGGAACAAAGGCACCAATTCGGAGGAGGAAGGCAACTCCGGTAATGGCACAAGATGTATCATCTTGGAAAACCACACATCACCCAGATAACGGTCATTCTCTGAGAAACAGGGAGATTGGAAATAAAATCCATAGAGATATGGGTCCATGGTCTCTTGGGCATAGGCAATGGCATCAACAAACCACTAGAGCGAGAGCAAGGCTTGGAGCGAGAGCAAGTCCCACAGGACTGCACAAACTCCCTGACGTCACGAGACAAAGTAGGCCACCAAAAGGACAGACTCACCAAGTCTCTGGTACCAAAAATTCAGGGATGACCGGCCAACGTGGAACAATGAATCTCAGACATCACACTCTTCTTCCACTGGTCTGGGACAAACAATTTCCCAACAGGGCAGCTCTCGGGTTTATCCTCCTGACACCCCTCCAGAGCCAGTCTCAAATTGGGCGAGATGGCGGAAAGAACTACACCATCTTTCAAAATAACAGCAGGATCAGATAACTCAGGAGAGTCCGCAAGGAAACTCCTCGAGAGGGCATCTGCCTTAACATTCTTAGTGCCAGGAAGAAAGGAAACCACACAATTAAAACGTGTGAAAAACAAGGCCCACCTGGCCTGTCTAGGATTAAGTCGCTTGGCTGATTCCAGATAAACCAGATTTTTATGGTCCGTGAGGACCACCACCTGATGTTTGGGTCCCTCCAGCCAATGTCTCCACTCTTCAAAAGCCCACTTCATGGCCAATAACTCCCGATTACCCACGTCATAATTACGTTCAGTTGGAGAAAATTTTCGAGAGAAAAAAACACAAGGGTTACTTTTAGAGGTCTCAGGATCTCTTTGGGACAAAACGGCACCTGCCCCAATTTCAGAGGCATCAACCTCCACCTGAAATGGCAGAGAAACATCAGGCTGCCGTAGAACAGGAGCAGAAGTGAATCTCCGCTTAAGCTCCTGAAACGCAGAGACTGCCTCAGGAGGCCAATTCACCACATCAGAACCCTTTTTGGTCAAATCAGTCAATGGTTTAACAATAACAGGGAAATTACCTATAAATTTACGATAAAAATTGGCAAAACCCAAGAATCTCTGAAGAGCCTTTAATGAAGTAGGTTGGACCCAATCACAGATGGCCTGAACCTTGACCGGGTCCATTTCAATAACAGATGGAGACAAAATGAATCCCAGAAATGAGATCCTCTGTACGCCAAAAAGACACTTTGATCCCTTCACATACAGAGCATTCTCTCTCAAAATCTGGAACACAGTCCGATCATGTTTCACATGAGAGTCCCAGTCATTGGAAAAAATCAAGATATCATCCAAATAAACAATCAGAAATTTATCCACAAAATCCCTGAAAATGTCATTCATGAAGGACTGGAAGACGGAAGGAGCATTAGTGAGCCCAAAGGGCGTCACTAGGTACTCAAAATGCCCCTCTGGGGTATTAAACGCCGTCTTCCATTCATCCCCGTGCTTAATGTGAATAAGGTTATACGCCCCCCTGAGGTCAAGGTTGGTAAACCAAGTAGCACTTTTCACCCTGGAAAACAGGTCAGAAATCAAGGGTAACGGATATTGATATTTCACAGTGATATTGTTCAAGAGACGATAATCCATACACGGCCTTAATGAACCATCCTTTTTGGCCACAAAGAAAAAAACGGCACCCAAGGGTGAAGAGGATGGTCTGATATGACCCTTCTCCAATGACTCCTTGATATAAGACCGCATAGCGTCATTTTCAGGTACAGACAAGTTAAAAAGGCGACCTTTAGGGAATTTACTACCAGGCACTAATTCAATAGCGCAGTCATAGCTCCTATGGGGGGGCAAGGATCCAGATTTACTTTTGCTAAACACATCAAAAAATCAGTCAAAAAGTCAGGCACATCTTGAGCCTGGGGAGAGGCAGAAAAAACAGGAGTGTTGGCATTAACACATTGGCAGCCCCAACTGGTTACAGACACAGATTTCCAATCCAAAACAGGATTATGAGACTGCAACCAAGGGAAACCTAGTACAATAATGTCATGCAGATTATACAGCACTAAAAATTTGCAACTCTCCTGATGATCAGGTTCAACCCTCATTATCACCTGAGTAGAGAACTGGGGTTTATTCTCAGCCAAGAGGGTAAATCAATCCCCAGTAGGGGAATAGATTTCCGTAGGGATATCAAGGGAAACCCACAATGTTTAGCAAAATCAAAATCCATCAGGTTAATAGCTGCTCCCGAATCAACAAAAGCCTGAGCAGAAAATGTGGACAGGGAGCAAATCAGGGTAACAGTCAACAGAAATTTAGTCTGAACACTACCCAAGACAACTGAGCATGCAAAACGTCTTCCCCGCTTAGGGCAGACTGAAATAGCATGAGAGGCATCACCACAGTAGAAACATAACCCATTGCGTTTTCGAAACTCATGACGCTGTGCCCCAGAAGCCACTCTATCACACTGCATGGGCTCAGAAGCTGGTTCACAAGGCAACACCATTCCACGCATACCTCTACGCTCACACAAACGTCTGTCAATTTTAATCGCCAATGACATAGAATCATTGAGACCAGAGGGAGCAGGGAAACCCACCATAACATCTTTTACATTCTCTGACAGACCCTTCCGAAAAAGAGCTGCCAAAGCATCATCATCGGAATTTCTGACAGTACAAATCAGCGTCCTCAAGCCCCTGATTTAATGCCAACAAAGTTTTTTCAGCTTGATCAGTGACATTAGGTTCATCGTACAATAACCCCAGAGCCACAAAAAATGCATCAACATTACTCAAAACAGGGTCCCCAGGTGTCAGGGAAAAAGCCCAATCCTGAGGATCGCCGCGCAGGAGAGAGATGACAATTTGAACCTGCTGTGTTGCGTTCCCTGAGGACTTAGGTTTTAAGGAAAAAACAACTTACAGTTATTTTTGAAATTCAGAAATTTAGCTCGATCCCCTAAAAACAAATCTGGCATGGGGATCCTAGGTTCCACAACCGGCAACCCTGCAAGATAGGTAGCAATACTCCGAACTTCAGTCACAAGCTGATCCACACGGCCAGACAACTGTGCAAACTCCATTGAGAGAAAAAAAAATCCTCCTCAGCACCCAGAGAAAAAGAGGGAAAAAAAATGCAACAAACAGAAAAAAAAATCTGACAACTTTTTTTTTTTTTTCTCCACACTATTTTTCCCTTCTATGAGTACCATATAATTTTCAGTTTGGCCGGTGATACTGTTATGTTTTGGTAGCTGAGGAGAGCAGGCAAAAACGGCAATTCACCAGAGAGGTTGGAATCTACTGGATTGCAGTACCCTGACTAACCACCACAACTAAAGGCAGCCGTGGAGCGTTCCTACTTTGGTCCTAGACGCCTCGTCACAGCCTGAGAGGCTAACTACACCTAAAGATAGAAAGAGGAAAGCTATCTGCCCCGGAGCAGATCCCCAAAAAACATAGGAAGCCCCCAAACATGTAATGGCGGTTAGACAAGAGGAAATACAGACACAGACAGAAAATAGTATGAGCAAACGCTGGGGCCCAATCTGACTTAGACAGAAAAGGATAGGAAGGATACTTACTGCAATCCAAAAAAAAACTCTGAAAAAAACCCAACGCTACTAATTGCAAAAACACCTGAGATCACACGACCTCTACCACCTAAATTAGTTCTCTGGTGTAACAAAACTAAGCCGCAGCCACAGAAAAAAAAACTGGAAAAGGCAAATGAACAAACAACAATGGCTATAGAGGAACCGAGAGGAGACCAAGCCCCCCGGGGAGGGGAACCTGGCCAACCTCACAGAAATGCAGAGAAATATGCAAATGGCAAGCACAAAAACAAAAAACAGAAAATATCTTATCTGAGAGCAGGAGAAGAGGCAAGACTCAGCAAGCTTCCAAGTGAACCATGAAACAACGTTGAGACAAGAACAATTGATCACCGGCAACCATGATGGGGGGAAACCTCCCTTATATCCAGCCAGTCCGTGATCCCTGATTGCCAATCCTCATTGAACGGTTCAGTACTGTTTGCAACCACCAGAGGGAGCTTCTGCTCAGAATTCATTTCTAAAACATTCATAACAGGGGAGAGTTGAATGTGCTGAACAGTTGTTTTGGGTTGTAGGATAACGAAGATACAAGGATAGTGAAATAGGTCTGTTTAACAGAGGTGAGGGCTAATTTGAAGGCAAGTGTAGCTTGTTTGAAAGCAGTGAAGTCATCTAGCAGGAGTGTTTTCTTCCAACGGCGCTCCGCGACACTGAATGCTTGTCGAAGTTTTTTGGAAGACTGTGGTGCCAGGGTTGCCTATTGATTTGTCGCACTTTTCCATGCATGAAAGGGGGGAGTTAGTCTATGGATGATGTGAGGGTGGCGTTGTAGAAAGCGGTGGGGTTGTCCGTGTCGAGTGAAGATATGGAGGACAGAGGTAGAAGAGTCTGTGAATGTCTAGGTATGCGAGGTTTCTGCGAGGATGTGCTAGTGGCTGGACATTTGGGGGGGGGAGGAGGTTAAGGATGAGAAGGTGAGTAGATGGTGGTCAGATAGGGGGAAGGGACAGGTTGTGAGATTAGATAGGGAACAGAGGCGGGTGAAGATGAGGTCTAGTGTATGTCTGTCAGTGTGGGTGGCTGTGGAGGACCACTGATTAAGTCCAAAGGATGAGGTAAGGGACAGGAGTCTGGAGGCTGCTGGCTGGCGGGTAGCAGTAGCGATATTAAAGTCACCTATGATGATGGTGGGGATGTCTGCAGAGAGAAAGTGAAGAAGCCAGTTGGAGAATTGGTCAATGAAGGCAGTAGTTGAGCCATTGACAGCCATTTGGAGATTAGAGGGAGAGAGATTAGTAGATGCTAAGTTAAGAGGTTTCAAGGGGTTGTCTGGCCTTAGGTTAAAAGTGACTTGTGCATAGTGTATGCTACATTTATCCTGCCCAGACATGCGTTTTTAGTGCAGAAATATCCAACAGTTTGTTCAGTCTCTTATTGGCAGTACATTCCCACCGAAAATGAAGGAGTCAGCACTATATATGAATTACACCTCCAGTATCTATATCAGAAGGATTAAAATGGCGCAATGTTTCTGGTGTTCTGCACAATCTGGAAGGGAAACTGAAGGAATTCTTATGCATTGGGAGAACCCATGTGCATGAGCCATGATGAAGGCGGATATAAAAATACTTAGGTCCTTCTCCCAAGACACGAGAAAATTAGATTTAGAAAGTAGAAATGTAAATTATCAATTAACAATGTCAAGCAATCCCTGGGAAAGCCAGTGCCGACACCACTGGAATGGCGTCGTCAGTGGACGGGAGCATAAGTGTTATTATTTTACTAGAGGGGAAACATAAGGATTTAGAAGGGGTTGTCTGAGTAGTGGAGAACTCTTTTAATGTATAGTAGAATTTGGATATTATTTTAGGGTCTGGGTATCCTGTGAGATCATTTGTGTGAAGATAATTCAACTTTTAGTGGGAAATAATGAGGGCCGTGATGTATATTATCTGATGGGTTAAATTAATACCAAGTATAGATCTGTATATATCAGTTTCCTCCAGAGTCTGAAAGGTTTATGGAGATAGGAGTCTAAATAATGGGAAATTATAAAGGCAGGCGCAATAATGGATGAGAACGTGAGGAGGTTTGATAGTGAGGTAACAGAATAGCAGTTCTGTAAGGTTACACAAGTGATTGTGCTAGAAGGATTAGCAAGGTGTCGGTGAAAGTTCTTCCCACTTGCGGTAACGTTACTGCCGTAAGATTGTTACCGTAGGTCAGAGCGCTGCAGGGTCACGGTGTCAGATGTCAGCATGACCCCACAGCCGAGACTGTGGCCCGTGATAAATTGCTTATTGCCAGTCACAGGCATCAGCTGATGAAAGACTAGTACTCCCATCAGCTGACACCTGCTGTCTCAATATTTACTCACCTTATACCTACCGTATTTTTTGGACCATAAGACGCACTTTTTTCCCCCCAAAATTTGGGGGAAAATGGGGGTGCGCCTTATGGTCCCAACATACCAAAAAATCCGGTGGCGGCGGCGGTCCCGGTGGCGGCGGCAGCCTTCCTGTGGTGTCTGGCCAGCAGCGGGGCTCTGTGCTGCGTGGGGGGCTCCGCCGGCATTTCCCTCTTAGCCGGACAGCCCCCCGCAGCTCCGCTGCTGCGGCCTCCTGATACATGGCCGCCAGGGGCCTCCGGTGGCGGTCCCGACGAAGTCTTCCGTGCGGTGGTTCCGGGGCAGCAGCCGGCTCTGTGCTGCAGGGGGGCTCCGCCGGCATTTCGGTCTTAGCCGGAAAGCCCCCCGCAGCTCCGCTCCCTCCTGCATCTCGGTGGCGTCCTCAAACATGGCCGCCAGGGGACTCCGGTAAGATGGCCGCCGAATCTCATTCAAGTCTCGGCAGCGAGATCTCTTCTCCCGAGATCTTGTCCTGAGATCTCGGGAGAAGAGATCTCGTTGCCGAGACTTGAATGAGATTCGGCGGCCATCTTACCGGAGTCCCCTGGCGGCCATGTTTGAGGACGCCACCGAGATGCAGGAGGGAGCGGAGCTGCGGGGGGCTTTCCGGCTAAGACCAAAATGCCGGCGGAGCCCCCCTGCAGCACAGAGCCGGCTGCTGCCCCGGAACCACCGCACGGAAGACTTCGTCGGGACCGCCACCGGAGGCCTTGGCGGCCATGTATCAGGAGGCCGCAGCAGCGGAGCTGCGGGGGGCTGTCCGGCTAAGAGGGAAATGCCGGCGGAGCCCCCCACGCAGCACAGAGCCCCGCTGCTGGCCAGACACCACAGAGCACAGGAGGCTGCATTGGGACCACCGCTATGGGATGTGAGTACCATATATTGCACAGCGACCCCACAGAGCATAGCCACCCCACACAGCACAGCCACCCCACACAGCACAGCCACCCCACAGAGCACCCCTGCAACACAGAGCACTTCGGACTGTAAGACGGACCCCCATTTGACACATTATTTTTTTTTCCCTGTTTTCCTTCTGAAAATTTGGGTGCGTCTTATGGTCCGGTGCGTCTTATAGTCCGAAAAATACGGTAATCCCTGAAGCCCTTATCTCCTGTAAAAAAAATAAAAAACACCATATACTCACCTTAACGCCTGTATATCAAAAGTAGGTAATAAACCATTATTTATTAATAAATCACATAAAACAGATAAAATCAAGATGTCTCGTGTCAAAAAAATGGACGTAGCAAGATATTACATACATGAAATATACAATATGAAATAGAAATTATAAATTATTGGTTGGTTATTTAAACTAACTGTTTAGTTCCATGGAGAATGATCCTGTGGTAATAGATGTTACATTTCAATTAAACGTAAATACTAAATAAATTATGAATATCACAAGGCCAAGGGCTGTCTGTCAACTAATTATGTAAGTATTATATATTCATTATGCCGACTGCTGAAAAGTAGTTCAGTACATATGAATCAAAGGTAGAGTATATATATATATATATACAGGTCCTTCTCAAAAAATTAGCATATAGTGCTAAATTTCATTATTTTCCATAATGTAATGATTACAATTAAACTTTCATATATTTTAGATTCATTACACACCAACTGAAATTTTTCAGGTCTTTTATTGTTTTAATACTGATGATTTTGGCATACAACTCCTGATAACACAAAAAACCTGTCTGACCCTACAATGCCTTGGCATGCTCCTGATGAGGCGGCAGATGATTTCCTTAGGGATCTCCTCCCAGACCTGGAGAAAAGCATCCGCCAACTCCTGGACAGTCTGTGGTGCAACGTGCTGTTGGTGGATGGAGAGAGACATGACGTCCCAGATGTGCTCAATCAGATTCAGGGCTAGAGAACGGGCAGGCCAGTCCATAGCTTCAGTGCCTTCATTTTGCAGGAACTGCTGACACACTCCAGCCACATGAGGTCGGGCATTGTCCTGCATTAGGAGGAACCCAGGGCAGAGGCGTAGCTAGGGTTTTGATTTGGGGGGGCGAAACTTCTGAGTGGGCCCCTAACCAGAGAACCTCAGCAAATGACCGCGCTGTTGCAAAAATTATCTATATATAAAAAGACCATTATTGATATCACCGCCATATGGTCAGTGGTAAATAATACCAGTCCTACAGAACATATAATAGATTACAGCAGAGTTACAGATAGTGACTTACCACTGACGTTCTTTCTGATGGAATCGTTAACTTTTCATGTCTTTTCCATCTGGCCCAGACCGACATAACGACTCCTCCAGACAGGACTCAACCACAGAGAATACAACAAAGACACGTTTCACTTCTCATATTTTCAGCACTGTCACGGTCACCGATTGGACTATTCTCAACCGGCACAAACTCCTTATCCTGCTGATACCCCAATATTGAGCCGCTGCTGCCATATGTGTCCCTTTTTCTGCTCCTGATACCCCAATGCTGAGCCGCTGCTGCCGTATGTGTCCCTATTACTGCACCTGATACCCCAATACTAGGCCGCTGCTGCCATGTGTCCCTATTACTGCACCTGATACCCCAATACTGAGCCGCTGCTGCCGTATGTGTCCCTATTACTGCACCTGATACCCCAATACAGAGCCGCTGCTGCCGTATGTGTCCCTATTACTGCACCTGATACCCCAATACTAGGCCGCTGCTGCCATGTGTCCCTATTACTGCACCTGATACCCCAATACTGAGCCGCTGCTGCCATATGTGTCCCTATTACTGCACCTATTGTGTGGTTCTCTGAGCCCTCTAAATTCTAAAGCAACTCTCTAGAATATAGTAATGCCAGGTGCAAGTGCCCTAGAAAACAGAGCCCAGATTTTGTCCCCTAGAAAGTAATAATGCCCCGTGTGCCCCTTTGACAATCACAGTAACCTGAGTTCCCGTATAACAATAAGTGCCCACTTTACATTTAATAATGTCCCAAGTCTCCCCCCTGTACAGTCCCCTATACACCACATAATGCCCCACACTGGATATATACTGACCCCTTAAACCCCTAAACTATTTAATGGCTCCAACACTGTATGATGGCCCCTAGATAGCATCCGTATAGCATAATACACCAGATAGTCCTCAATATAGCATAATGCACCCCCATAGGCAGCCTCTATATTATAATGCACCCCCATAGACAGCCTCTATATTATAATGCACCCTCGTAGGCAGCCTCTATATTATAATGCACTCCTATAGGCAGCTTCTATATTATAATGCATCCCCATAGGCAGCCTCTATATTATAATGCACCCCCGTAGGCATCCTCTATATTATAATGCACTCCCATAGGCAGCTTCTATATTATAATGCATCCCCCCCATAGGCAGCCTTTGTATTATGATGCAAACCCCCATAGACAACCTGTGTATTATATTGCAGCCCCCCATAGGCAGCCTCTGTAGTATAATGCCACCCCCATAGGGAGCCTCTGTATTATAATGGACCCCCATAGGCAGCCTTTGTATTATAATGCAGCCCCCCCATAGGCAGCCTTTGTATTAGGATGCAAACCCCCATAGACAACCTGTGTATTATATTGCAGCCCCCCATAGGCAGCCTCTGTAGTATAATGCACCCCCATATGGAGCCTCTGTATTATAATGCACCCCCATATGGAGCCTCTGGAATATAATGCACCCCCATATGGAGCCTCTGTAGTATAATGCACCCCCATTACAAAAATAATAAATCCTGAACTCACCTCTCTTCCTCCTGGCACCTGCACTGCTCACTGCTCTCCCTCTCTTCTCCTGACAGCGGGCGCTGGGCAGTGACATCATCGCGCCCGCTGTCAGACGCTGAGAGGAGGATTATGGGAGATGAGGAGCGCTCGCTCCTTCTCTCATCAATGCGGTCAGCTGTATTGGCTAGATGCCGATACAGCTGACCCTCCGATGACTGGCGGGGGGCCCACTGCTGCCACTGGGCCCCTCACCGCCTGTTTAGGCCCCATAGTGGCCGGGCGGCAGAGCAGGGAGAGCGATTCTCCCTGCTCTGCTGCAGAATGTAAGAGAATGTAAGAATGCAGCATAGCTGCGGGTGGGCCCCCTCCGAGCGCAGGGCCTGGGCCACTGCCCCTCTGCCCCCTGGTAGTTACGCCACTGACCCAGGGCCAACCGCACTAGCATATGGTCTCACAAGGGGTCTGAGGATCTCATCTCGGAGACTAATGGCAGTCAGGCTATCTCTGGCGAGCACATGGAGGGCTGTGCGGCCCTCAAAAGAAATGCCACCCCACATCATTACTGATCCACTGCCAAACCGGTCACGCTGAAGGATGTTGCAGGCAGCAGATTGCTCTCCACGGCGTCTCCAGACTCTGTCACGTCTGTCACGTGCTCAGTGTGAACCTGCTTTCATCTGTGAAGCGCACAGGGCGCCAGTGGCGAATTTGCCAATCCTGGTGTTTTGTGGCAAATACCAAGCGTCCTGCATAGTGTTGGGTTGTGAGCACAACCCCCATCTGTGGACGGCGGCCACTCCATCCTCATGGAGTTGGAGACACATGCACATTTGTGGCCTGCTGGAGGTCATTTTGCAGGGCTCTGGCAGTGCTCGTCCTATTCCTCCTTGCACAAAGGTGGAGGTAGCGGTCTTGCTGCTGGGTTGTTGCCCTCCTACGGCCCCCTCCACGTCTCCTGGTGTACTGATCTGACTCCTGGTAGCACCTCCAGTCTCTGGACACTACACTGACAGACACAGCAAACCTTCTTGCCACAGCTCGCATTGATGTGCCATCCTGGATGAGCTGCACTATCTGAGCCACTTGTGTGGGTCATAGAGTCTGTCTCATGCTACCACGAGTGTGAAAGCACAACCAACTTTCAAAAGTGACTAAAACATCAGCCAGAAAGCATTGGTACTGAGATGTGGTCTGTGGTCCCCATCTGTAGAACCACTCCTTTTATTGAGTGTGTCTTGATAATTGCCAATAATTTCTATCTGTTGTCCATTCCATTTGCACAACAGCATGTGTGTCACGGATGTGTCGCGGCAGAGATCGTCGCGATTGCACACCCTGACTTCGCACAACTGAGTTTCTGGTGCTGGGTGTTTTTCGGCACTAAGGGAGTTAATCCTTTCTCTCTCGGTGCTGGGCTGACCAGCCTCGCCCAGCTGCGTTTGATGTTTTGTTAATTAGCTTCCTTCTTATACCTGCTGGTCTGCGGGGGAAGTGCCGGTGAAAGCATTCATTCAGACCAGCAGAGCGGATCGTTTCTGAGAAGACTTAAGCTAAAGGGTATGCCACACTAAACAATATCGCTAACGGGATCGCTAAAAAACGTCACTATTTAGCGATCCCGTTAGCGATATTGTTCAGTGCGGCAGCTTCCAGCGACGAGCTTCCTGCTGTGATCTCGCTCGTCTCTGGAATCGCTCCGGACCCTATTTCATCGCTGGCGCTCCCGCTGGGTAAGTATCTTATCGCTGTGTGGCACCTTTTCTTAGCGATTTAGCGGTACTTTTGTACCGCTAAAGTCGTTAAGAAGATCGCTAACGGCGATAGCGTCGTTAACTATATCGCTAAATGTGGCCGCATTTAGCGATATAGAAACAATCCCGCTAGCGATCGCATTAGTATGCGTCGTTATCGTGATCGCTAGCGGGATTGTTTAGTGTGGCAGTACCTTAAGAGTGCCTGTTGTGGTTTTTCCTCTCCTTGCTTATTGTTTATCTCCTTAACCTTTTGTGTTCCTCTGTAGTGGAAGTGTGGTATGCGAGGCTGTGTTTTCTTTACCCCTTGTCTGTCTCGTTTGTATTTGACTGTGTGTAAGCTGTGACCTGCCCATTCCCTGTGGTGGTAATCAGGGTCCTTCTCAGGACTAGATTACAGTGTCAGGGATCTACAGGAGACAGGGTTACGCTGGCGGCCTGGACCTCTGTACCATTAACAGTACCTCCAGGTAGAGGGACTAGTCAGGACCCCAGTTCAGGGTCAGCATAGACCCCGGTCCACCTCTATCCAGTGACAGCGTGACACGTACACAGTATTGACCCACAATACATAGGATATTATGTCAGGTAAGACATTGCTGGCAGATACTATGTATACATGTTGATTTTCTCTATTATATGATATTTAGAATGATGTCACATTAGATATAAGTTGCTATCTTTGAATATATCTGTAATACGTCGTGACATTTTCACCGGCCACTTAAAGATTCTCCCCAGCCACCATGGATCCAGTAGCCCATTTAGCTCAGCAGTTGCGGAGTTTGTCCATGGAGCTGACGGATGTTAAATCCAAGGTTTTGTACCCCCAGGAGCAAACCAGATTTGAACCTAAAGTAGCTCTCCCGGACAGGTTCACTGGTGGGCGGGACAAGTTTTTTACTTTCCGGGAAGCATGTAAATTGTATTTTCGGCTGCGGCCGCAGTCGTCGGGGAGTGAGGATCAGAGGGTGGGAATTGTCATCTCACTCTTACAAGGGGACCCTCAATCCTGGGCGTTCTCTCTCCCCCGGGCTCCCCGGCTCTCCAGTCAGTGGACCGATTTTTTTACAGCCCTGGGTCTGGTATATGATGACCCGGATCGGGTCTCCCTTGCTGAAATGAAGTTACGTAGGATACAGCAGGGAGATCGTCCGGCGGAGGAATTTTCTTCAGAGTTCCGTAGGTGGGCCACGGATACTCAGTGGAATGACCCGGCTCTTAAGAGCCAGTTTTGTCAAGGTTTATCTGACAAATTAAAAGATGTGTTGGCTCAGTATGATTCTCCCCCGTCACTGGAGGCCGCTATGGCTCTTGCTATTCGCATTGATAGACGGCTTCGGGAGAGGTGTGGGGTAACTCCGCCCCTGTGATGACTCCGCCTCCTTCTAAAGTCCCTAATATTGAGGTCCCCCTGGTTTGTTCCGAGGAACCTATGCAGTTGGGAGGGACATAATTTCGAGGGAAGGGATCGGCGGTGCGCCGCAAAACAAGAAGGTGTTTCTTCTGCGGGAGAGAGGGACATTTTATTGAGGGGTGTCCATCCCGTACTGTACTGAGCAAGAAGTCGCCGGAAAACTATTAATCCCAGGTTGTGTGGTGGACGACAATCTGGGAGTATGTATTTCGTCCCCAAGTCCGTCTCAGTTTCTCGTACCAGCGGAGGTGGTGGTAGGAACGAGAACTGAGAGGATTTCTGTTCTTCTGGATAGTGGGGCCGCGGCTAATCTGGTGGACGCTCGGTTTGCCCAGGTGCAAGGTATGCAACTGAGTGTATTGGCCAAACCTATCCCTATATTCTCTATTGACGCCAGGCCTCTCGGTCAAGGTAGCTTTGTGCAAGCCGTGCATAACATAGACCTTCGAGTGGGGGCAATTAGAGTTGAGCGATACTTTCCGATATCCTAAAGTATCGGAATCGGAATGGTATCGCCGATATCACTAAAATATCGGCGATACCCGATACAGATACCGGAAGTCCCATGTAAGTCTATGGGAACAAAATATCGCAACTAAAAAAACCCCATTCTTTCCTTGTAAACACTAAATATACACACATAGAATACATATATATATATATATATATACATGTCATTGTGACATATATATATATATATACATATATGTATAGTTTATACACTTCTACATAGTAAAATATCCTCTGATTCAATTGCCGGGTAAAGCCGGCTTCAGTGAAAAGACAGAAGCACCCGACATGAAATGACACTTGGTGTACATAGGGTTAACCATGTCTTTTCATGTCGTTTGCTATCTGATTTGCACAAACAATTAAATCAGTCTATGTGTGGAAAATTTCACACCTGTAGGGGTTAATTAAAGGTGTAAATTCGTTGTAAAAAAAACGGACTTTTTTACTACGAATTTACACCTTTAATTAACCCCTACAGGTGTGAAATTTTGCACACATAGTCTGATTTAATTGTTTGTGCAAATTAGATAGCAAAGGACATGAAAAGACATGGTTAACCCTATGTACACCAAGTGTCATTTCATGTCGGGTTCTGCATTTTCACAAAAGCCGGCAATTGAATTAGCGGCTATTATACTATGTAGAAGTGTATGAACTACAAATATAAATATATATATATATATGTGTCACAAATTCAATGACATGTGTATATATATATATATATGAGGTGTAAAATTGCTGAAAAAAAAATGCGTGGGCTCCCGCCCTATTTTCGCAACCAGACAGACAAAGCCAGTGAGTGGGGGCAGATAATAATAGCCCAGAGAGGGACCATTATTTTTGCCCCCCCCGGCTACTAACATCTGCCCCCAGACACCCCAGGAAAGACAAATCTATAATTAGATTCGCCCTTTCTGGCACTTTGCCCGTCTATTCCCATTGCCCTGTAGCGGTGGCGAATGGGTTAATATGGGGTTAAAGCCACCTTGCTATTGAAAGGTGACCTTAAGCCAGGTTAATAATTGAGAGCTGTCAATTAGACAACTATCAATTATTAATCCTATTGCATGAAATAAAAATAAAACACACACACTTTAATTAAAAATCATTTTAATGAAATAAAGACACATGTTTTTGACCATCTTTTATTTTACTGCAAAAACCATTTCCTGTAATAAAAATAAAATAAAAAAGCAAAATTATTCTTACCTATCCCATGCACAGTCAGGTCCCACGGTGTAATCCTTCAGAAAGGGTTAATGTTTACTGCAGGGACCGCAGCTAATGCTGCAGCCTCACAGTAAACCCCAAATGAATGAGTTCCTCTCCTGCCTGACAGGAGAGTAAAGGCTGGGTGTCACATAACGATACACCAGCGATCCCGACAACGATATGCACTTGTCAGGATCGCTGGTGTATCGCTACATGATCGCTGCTGAGCTGCCAAACAGGCAGCTCAGGCAGCGATCTGGGACAGCGACACTGCGGGTAACATCGCTTAAGGGCCCGTCTCACATAGCGATATCGCTACCGAGATCGCTGCTGAGTCACAAGTTTTGTGACGCAGCAGCGAGCTCACCAGCGATATCGCTGTGTGTGACATTCAGCGACGATCAGCCCCCTTGCCGGGTATCGCTGATCGTCGCAGAAATGTCAGGACCTTTTTTTGATCGCTGGTTTCCCTCTGACAGGCACGCATCGCTGCGTGTGACAGGCGGGAGACCAGCGATCCGCTGGTAACCAAGGTACACAGCGGGTTTCCAGGCACCGCGCAGCGCTTGGAAACCCGCTGTGTACCTTGGATACCAGCTCCCTGCATCAGGGCGCTGGTATCCAAGGTACACAGCGGGTTTCTAGGCACAGCCCCGCGCCTGGAAACCCGCTGTGTACCTTGGTTACCAGCGGATCGCTGGTCTCCCGCCTGTCACACGCAGCGATGCGTGCCTGTCAGCGGGAAACCAGCGATCAAAAAAAGGTCCTGACATTTCAGCGACGATCAGCGATACCCGGCAGGGGGCTGATCGTCGCTGAATGTCACACACAGCGATATCGCTGGTGAGCTCGCTGCTGCGTCACAAAACTAGTGACTCAGCAGCGATCTCGGTAGCGATATCGCTATGTGAGACGGGCCCTTAAGTGGAAAGCTTAATTGATTGCTTTCCACTTTCACTTCAGGTCAGCAGGGACACAATCAGTGACGTCAGAGGGAACTGATTAACAAAAATAGGGGTTCCCTTCGAAAAAAAAATGGCGTGGGGTCCCCCTATTTTTGTTAACCAGCCAGATGAAGCAGACCGCTGAGGCCTGGATTTTCAGGCTGTTAAGGAGCAAGTCCATGGACCTTGCCAGCCTGTAATACTAGGCCACAGCAGTCTGAATACTTGGACTGTTAACAAAAATAGGGGATCCCAGCATCGTACTGGGATTAAAAAATAGGGACCCGAAAAATTGGCGGGTCCCCCCTATTTTTGTTAACCAGCCAGATGAAGCAGACCGCTGAGGCCTGGTTTTTCAGGCTGGTAAGGATCCAATATCCATGGACCTTGCCAGCCTGATAATACCAGGCCACAGCAGTCTGCTTAGCTTGGCTGGTTAACAAAAATAGGGGATCCCCTCGAAAAAAAAACGGCGTGGGGATCCCCCCTATTTTTGTTAACCAGCCAAGTAAAATGCAGACTGCTGCGGCCTGGTATTAAAAGACTGTCAAGGCCCATGGATTTTGGCCCTCAACAGCCTGATAATACCAGGCTACAGCAGCCCCACATTTGGCGCATCAAAAGATGTGCCAATTGTGGCACTTTACCCGGCTCTTCCCACTTGCCCTGTAGCGGTGGCAAGCGGGGTAATAAGGGGTTAATGTCACCGTTGATTGCACGGTGACAATAAGCCCGGTTAATAATGGAGAGGTGTCAATAAGACACCGATCCATTATTAATCCCAAAGTTATTAAATGCATAAAAAAAGACAAAGCAAGAAAAAAGTATTTTAATGAAATAAAAGAGACAACACAGTTTTCATTTTTTTTATTACTCTCTCATTCCTGCGACGCCATCGATCTCCTGTAAAAAAAGGAAAAAAACAAACCAACAGTATACCACCTGTCCGACGCAGTCCATAACGACAGTCCCACGACGATCCAACTCTGCTACATCGCAATGACAGGCAGAGCCTGTCATCGCGACGCAGCACAGCTGATTACCTGCTTCCCCGGCGGTGACGTCATCGGACTGACTGCTTTACGGCCGGGATTACCCAGCAGTCACTGCAGTTATCGCGAGAAACTGCATGTGACCGCCGGGGAAAGAAGATTGCGGCCATCAAGCAGTCCAGGACGTGACCGCCGGAGATCTTCTGCCAGGTAAGTGCCGCTGACTCCTGACAGACCCGACCGACGGACACTGACAGTGACAGTGACAATCCCGATTCCGGTATCCGATAAGACGAAAATATCGGAACTCGGAATCGGAATTCCGATACAGCCAATATCGGCCGATACCCGATATTTGCAGTATCGGAATGCTCAACCCTAGGGGCAATACATAAAGAACTATTGTCTTGTTATGTGTTGGAGGGCCTTCCCACTCCTACTGTGTTGGGACTTCCTTGGTTAACTAAACATAACCCAGTTATTAATTGGCAATCCAGAGAGATAAGCCAGTGGGGTGAATTTTGCAATAGTAACTGCATGAACACGGTCATCGGTACGGTCGTGCCTAGAACCTTACCTCCTTTTCTGGAGGACTTTGAGGATGTGTTTTCAGAGGAAGGGTGTCAAGAATTACCTCCTCATCGCGCATATGACTGTGCTATAAAATTGCTTCCTGATGCTAAGTTACCAAAATCTAGGTTGTATAACCTTTCTGGTCCTGAGAGGCAAGCTATGAAGGATTACATTTCGGAAAGTCTGGCCAAGGGGCATATTAGACCTTCATCTTCCCCAGTGGCCGCGGGGTTCTTCTTTGTGAAGAAAAAAGATGGAGGCCTACGCCCTTGCCTGGATTTCCGTGAGCTTAATCGGATTACGGTCCGAGATCCATATCCGCTCCCACTTATTCCTGATCTCTTCAATCAGATTGTGGGCGCCAAATGGTTCTCTAAATTGGATCTCAGGGGGGCGTATAATCTGATTAGGATAAAGGAGGGGGATGAGTGGAAGACGGCGTTTAACACTCCGGAGGGACATTATGAGAACCTTGTCATGCCTTTCGGTCTGACTACTGCCCCGGCGGTGTTTCAACATTTTGTTAATGACATTTTTCGCCACCTAGTGGGACAGTTTGTTGTCATTTATCTAGATGACATCTTAATTTACTCGCCGGATCTTGTGTCTCATCAGGAGCATGTGAGACAAGTGTTGCAGATCTTGCGAGATAATAAACTGTACGCCAAATGGGAGAAGTGTGTATTCGCTGTACAAGAACTTCAGTTTTCAGGATTCTTGGTGTCAGCCTCCGGTTTCCGTATGGACCCTGGGAAAGTGAAGGCTGTGCTTGAATGGGATCGGCCAGAGGATCTTAAAGCACTGCAGCGTTTCCTGGGGTTTGCTAACTACTACCGGAAATTTATTCGTAATTTCTCATCTGTTGTCAAACCTCTCACTGACATGACAAAGAAAGGGACGGATTTTTCTAGGTGGTCTGACAAAGCTTGTCAAGCATTTTCCTCCTTGAAAAAATGTTTTGCTTCAGCACCCATACTCATCCAACCTGATGCATCACAACCGTTCATTGTGGAGGTAGACGCATCTGACGTAGGAGTGGGTGCGGTATTATCTCAAGGTCCGTCCCCTGGTAAATGGCATCCGTGCGCTTTCTTCTCTAAAAAATTGTCGTCCGCCGAGAGGAATTATGATGTCGGCAATAGGGAACTCTTGGCCATTAAGTTGGCTTTTGAAGAGTGGCGTCACTTTTTGGAGGGGGCAGTCCACCCGGTCACTGTCATTACTGATCACAAGAACCTGCTGTATTTAGAGTCTGCTAAACGTCTGAATTCCAGACAAGCTAGATGGTCGTTGTTTTTTACCAGGTTTAATTTTGTCGTCACATATCGTCCTGGGTCAAAAAATGTAAAGGCTGATGCCTTATCTCGTAGTTTCCCGGGGGCCGGGAAGACGGATGACCCGGTTCCTATTCTTCAGGAGGGAGTTGTGGTGTCGGCTGTATGCTCTGAGCTTGAGGAGGAGGTATTGGAGGCTCAGGGGGACGCCCCTGTAGGACCTCCAGGGAAAATGTTTGTTCCAGATCAGTTAAGACAAAAGGTTATCGAGGCACATCATAATTCTGCTTTGGCAGGACACCCAGGGAGTAAAGCAACTGTAGATCTCGTTTCTCGCCGGTTTTGGTGGCCTAACCTAAATAAAGAGGTGGTATCTTTTGTCGCGTCCTGTGGGGTATGTGCGCGCTCTAAGACCCCACATACCCGTCCGTCTGGGGCCCTTTTACCGTTGAAAATCCCGGAGCGTCCATGGACCCATCTGTCTATGGACTTCATTACGGACCTCCCTCCGTCGTCAGGGAAAACTGTCATACTAGTTGTAGTTGACAGGTTCAGCAAAATGGCACATTTTATTGCTCTTCCTGCTCTTCCTAATGCTAAAACTCTGGCGCAGGTGTTCATTGGGGAGATTGTGAGACTTCACGGGTTGCCTTCCGATGTGGTGTCGGATCGGGGGTCTCAGTTTGTGTCCAAATTCTGGAAGGCATTTTGTTCTCGTAGGGGGATGCAGTTGTCATTTTCTTCGGCTTTTCATCCGCAGACCAATGGTCAGACAGAGCGTCTGAATCAGAGCTTAGAGACATATCTCCGGTGTTTTGTCTCAGAGAACCAGGAGGACTGGTCTTCTTTCTTGCCTCTGGCAGAGTTCGCTCTTAACAATAGGCGGAGCGAGTCCACTGGTAAGTCCCCGTTTTTTGGGGCACATGGTTTTCACCCCCAGTTTTGTACTTTCAATGGGGGGGCTCTTCTGGGGTTCCTGAGGAGGAACGATTTTCGTCGTCACTTGCTTCAGTGTGGAGAGGTGTGCTTAATAATCTGAGCACTATGGGGAACCGATACAAACGTATGGCTGATAGGAGGAGAGTGTCTGGTCCGGACCTAAGTGTGAACGATCTGGTATGGTTGTCTACCAAGAATATAAAACTTAAGGTTCCCTCCTGGAAACTCGGTCCCAGATTCATCGGGCCATACAGGATCAGTTCAATAGTTAATCCGGTGGCTTTCCGTCTTGACCTCCCTCCTACATTTAAAATCCACAATGTGTTCCACAAATCGTTGCTTAAGAGGTACGTGGCACCAGTTATACCGTCACCTCTACCTCCTCCTCCAGTGGTGGTCAATGGTAATTTGGAGTTTCAGGTATCGAAGATCATTGACTCACGTCGGAATCGCCGGTCCCTTCAGTACCTTGTTCATTGGAGGGGGTATGGTCCTGAGGAGAGGATGTGGGTTTCTGCGTCGGATATTAACGCAGACCGTTTGGTTCGGGCCTTCCACACTACTCACCCAGATAGACCAGGCCCTGAGGGTCCAGAGGCCCCTCGTAGAAGGGGGGGTACTGTCACGGGTGTGTCGCGGCGGAGATCGTCGCGATTGCACACCCTGACTTCGCACAGCTGAGTTTCTGGTGCTGGGTGTTTTTCGGCACTGAGGGAGTTAATCCTTTCTCTCTCGGTGCTGGGCTGACCAGCCTCGCCCAGCTGCGTTTGATGTTTTGTTAATTAGCTTCCTTCTTATACCTGCTGGTCTGCGGGGGAAGTGCCGGTGAAAGCATTCATTCAGACCAGCAGAGCGGATCGTTTCTGAGAAGACTTAAGCTAAGAGTGCCTGTTGTGGTTTTTCCTCTCCTTGCTTATTGTTTATCTCCTTAACCTTTTGTGTTCCTCTGTAAATGGAAGTGTGGTATGCGAGGCTGTGTTTTCTTTACCCCTTGTCTGTCTCGTTTGTCTTAGACTGTGTGTAAGCTGTGACCTGCCCATTCCCTGTGGTGGTAATCAGGGTCCTTCTCAGGACTAGATTACAGTGTCAGGGATCTACAGGAGACAGGGTTACGCTGGCGGACTGGACCTCTGTACCATTAACAGTACCTCCAGGTAGAGGGACTAGTCAGGACCCCAGTTCAGGGTCAGCATAGACCCCGGTCCACCTCTATCCAGTGACAGCGTGACACGTACACCGTATTGACCCACAATACATAGGATATTATGTCAGGTAAGACATTGCTGGCAGATAATATGTATACATGTTGATTTTCTCTATTATATGATATTTAGAATGATGTCACATTAGATATAAGTTGCTATCTTTGAATATATCTGTAATACGTCGTGACAATGTGAAATTGATTGTCAATCAGTGTTGCTTCCTAAGTGGACAGTTTGATTTCACAGAAGTTTGATTTACTTGGAGTTATATTCTGTTTAAGTGTTCCCTTTATTTTTTGAGCAGTGTATATTGTTCTGTCCTCACTGAATGAAGCAGACTTATTGCAGCTTATACAGACAGCACACTAATAGCTGACCAGGAGCAGGACTCATTAAACCAGGCTAATATGGGACAGGAATTAATGGGAATTGAATTGCAGAAAACATAAGTACATACTGGCGATGCTATCACAAGGGAGAGGAAAGATGGGATGCTTCCTGGATGCAGGATGAAGGAAAATGGAGGAAAGTGAGGAAAGCTACCACAATGCATTGCGAAGCTATCATGATGCATTGCAAAGCTACCATAATGCACTGCAAAGGGAGGGAAAAGATTTCACTGAAAGTGAAAGAAAACAACTGCGAATATGACACTGGTCACTAGAGGGAGCCAAAACAAGCAGATTGTTAAACTCCTATATACACAATGCAAAACAAACAACTTCAGAAACAATTAAATTTCGGAGACAGAGCATATATATATATATATATACAGTACAGACCAAAAGTTTAGGACACACCTTCTCATTCAAAGATTTTTCATTATTTTCATGACTATGAAAATTGTAGAATCACACTGAAGGCATCAAAACTATGAATTAACACATGTGGAATTATACATTTACACTTTACAAAAAAGTGTGAAACAACTGAAAATATGTCTTTAATTCTAGGTTCTTCAAAGTAGCCATCTTTTGCTTTGATGACTGCTTTGCACGCAGAAAAGGTGAACGGATGGACTCTACATGCCTAGTTCCCACCGTGAAGCATGGAGGAGGTGGTGTGATGGTGTGGGGGTGCTTTGCTGGTGATACTATTGGGGATTTATTCAAAATTGAAGTGGTGAGCGGTCCAGCTCACCCCAAACCATCTCGATTGGGTTCAGGTCTGGTGACTGTGGAGGCCAGGTCATCTGGCGTACCACCCCAACACTCTTCTTCTTGGTCAAATAGCCCTTACGCAGTCTGGAGGTGTGTTTGGGGTCATTGTCCTGTTGAAAAATAAATGATGGTCCAACTAAACGCAAACCGGATGGAATAGCATGCTGCTGCAAGATGCTGTAGTAGCCATTCTGGTTCACTATCCTTCAATTTTCAATAAATCCCCAACAGTGTCACCAGCAAAGCACCCCCACATCATCATACCACCTCCTCCATGCTTCACGGTGGGAACCAGGCTTGTAGAATCCATCTGTTCACCTTTCTGCGTGCAAAGCAGTAATCAAAGCAAAAGGTGGATACTTTGAAGAACCTAGAATACAAGACAATTTTCAGTTGTTTCACACTTTTTTGTAAAGTGTAATGTATAATTCCACATGTGTTAATTCATAGTTTTGATGCCTTCAGTGTGATTCTACAATTTTCATAGACATGAAAATACAGAAAAATCTTTGAATGAGAAGGTGTGTCCAAACTTTTGGTCTGTACTGTGTATGTGTGTGTATATATATATATATATATATATATATATATATATATATATATATATATATATATATATATATATATATATACAGATGTCAATAAACAATCTTGATGAGAATACATTGTTATGAATGAACAACACATGCTAGCTATAAATTGCAGCACAAAGGGTTAATATACCATATTGCGATTTATGGAAGTGCATATGTTCCGATAAATAGAAAAAAGGCTAAATAATTAACATCATGTATTAGAAACTATAGAAACCAAAGTGCCAGCGTATGTGAGTTTAATGAATCACCGTGCATATAGTCAGGATTTACCTAGTAAAAACCATATGAGTTGGAACTTTAGCTGCATCCCTCACCCCGATGCGCGTTTCACGTATCTTTTCTTTTTCTGACTGGGGATATATATATAGATATATAGATATATATATTATATATCTATATATATATATAATATATATATCTAATATATATATATATATATATATATAATATATTATATATATATATAGATATATATCATAGATATTATCTATATATATATATATATATACACAAGATTTGGCAACCTTCTTATAAGATTTTAATATTTTCAGATAGAATGTACATTCACACTGAAGGCATCAAAACTATGAATTAACACATGTGGAATTATTTACTTAACAAAAAAGTGTGTAACAACTGAAATTATGTCTTTTATTCTAGGTTCTTCAAAGTAGCCGCCTTTTGCTTTGATGCGTGCTTTGCACACTCTTGGCATTCTCTTGATGAGCTTCAAGAGGTAGTCACCAGAAATGGTCTTCCAACAATCTTGAAGGAGTTCCCAGAGATGCTTAGCACTTGTTGGCCCTTTTGCCTTCACTCTGCGGTCAAGCTCACCCCAAACTATCTCGATTGGGTTCAGGTCTGGTGACTGTGGAGGCCAGGTCATCTGGCGAAGCATCCCATCACTCTCCTTCTTGGTCAAATAGCCCTTACGCAGCCTGGAGGTGTGTTTGGGATCATTGTCCTGTTGAAAAATAAATGGTCTAACTAAGCGCAAGCCGGATGGAATAGCATGCCGCTGCAAGATGCTGTGGTAGCCATGCTGGTTCAGTATTCCTTCAATTTTGAACAAATCCCCAACAGTGTCACCAGCAAAGCACCCCCACACCATCACACCACCTCCTCCATGCTTCACGGTGGGAACCAGGCATGTAGAGTCCATCCGTTCACCTTTTCTGTGTCGCACAAAGACACGGTGCTTGGAACCAAAGATCTCAAATTTGGACTCATCAGACCAAAGCACAGATTTCCACTGATCTAATATCCATTGCTTGTGTTCTTTAGCCCAAACAAGTCTCTTCTGCTTGTTGCCTATCCTTAGCAGTGGTTTCCTATCATCTATTTTACCATGAAGGCCTGCTGCACAAAGTCTCCTCTTAACAGTTGTTGTAGAGATGTATCTGCTGCTAGAACTCTGTGTGGCATTGACCTGGTCTCTAATCTGAGCTGCTGTAAAGCTGCGATTTCTGAGGCTGGTGACTCGGATAAACTTATCCTCAGAAGCAGAGGTGACTCTTGGTCTTCCTTTCCGGGAGCGGTCCTCATGTGAGCCAGTTTTTTTTTGCAACTGCACTTGGGGACACTTTCAAAGTTTTCCCAATTTTTCAGACAGACTGACCTTCATTTCTTAAAGTAATGATGGCCACTCATTTTTATTTACTTAGCTGCTTTTTTCTTACCATAATACAAATTCTAACAGTCTATTCAGTAGGACTATCAGCTGTGTATCCACCAGACTTCTGCACAACACAACTAATGGTCCCAACCCCATTTATAAGGCCAGAAATCCCACTTATTAAATCTGACACACCTGTGAAGTGAAAACCATTTTCGGTGACTATCTCTTGAAGCTCATCAAGAGAGTGCCAAGAGTGTGCAAAGCAGTAATCAAAGCAAAAGGTGGCTACTTTGAAGAACCTAGAATATAAGACATATTTTCAGTTGTTACACACTTTTTTGTTAAGTATATAATTCCACATGTGTTAATTCATAGTTTTGATGCCTTCAGTGTGAATTTACAATTTTCATAGTCATGAAAATACAGAAAAATCTTTAAATGAGGTGTGCCCAAACGTTTGGTCTGTACTGTGTATGTGTATGTTGTATATATATATATATATATATATATATATAATATATATATATATATATATATATATATCCTTTTGATTCATATGCACTGAAGCACTTTTTGGCATTTGGCGTAGTGATTGTGACCCTGTGGAAATTTACTACCCACATTAGTTGACAGACATCACTTGGCCTTATGATATTCTATTATTATTATTCTTTATTTTGTATTTACCGTATTTTTTCGGACTATAAGACGCACCCAGGTTTTAGAGGTGGAAAATTGGGAAAAATATATTTGAAGCAAAAAATGTGGTAAAATATTTAATAACATAAATAACATACTATTATATGTGGTGTTATTATATATAATAGCATGTTATTATGTAGGAAGCTACGGGTAGGAAATGGTGCTGCGGGACCAGTGTGGTGTCTGTAAAGTACTATGTGAAGATGCTAAAGGGTGAGTATAAGGCCAGGGTACACATGCGAGAAATTTGCACGATTTTTGTGCGAATCTCTCTCGTGAACACCCGGCACTGCCGCTGGCACTCAGACTGGAGCGTGCAGCTGCATAGAAATACATGCAGCATAGAAATACATACAGCCGCACGCTCCGGTCCGAGTGCCGGCGGCAGTGCTGGGTGTTCACGAGAGAGATTCGCACAAAAATCTTGCAAATTTCTCGCATGTGTGACCACGGCCTAAGAATGGGGGCATAGGGCTTATATTTAAAGCCACACTCCAGCACTGATAACACTGGAGTGCTGCTTTAAGATCCCATGGGAGAACTATAATCTCAGCATTCCTGCAGATCCTATGGCATGCTGGGAGTTATAGTCCACCACAGGATGGCAGAGTGATTTTTATGTGCTGTCATTACTAACCTTTTCATTAATTCTCTGTTGTACAGTGTGTCTGCAGGACCTGTGATGACATCATGAAGAGGCAGGGCTTTGTGTGGTCATGTGATGTTCCAGCCCGCCCTCTTCATGACCTCATCACAGGTCCTCCACAGGAGCATTCAGCCTCATCAGCACAGCCCCCAGGCTGTCAGGTATGCGATGCCTCCTGCTGCACTCTGCTCCTGCGCTCCTCTACTTCCCACACAGATCCCACAGCTGCTGCAGGAATCAGGCACTGGGGAACCATGTGGCTCTGTCATTTGCTGCTCCCCCTCACTGCTCAGCTGATAGGTGGGCGGGGAAGTGGCTAATGAATATTCACTGCACTTAAGTATCGGGACCAGTGGTTTCCCCAGTGCTGGATTCCTGCAGCGGAGGGGATATTTTCCTGCCTCTTGCGATCCCACTCCACCGCTGCCCCCTGCCCCCCTCCCCATATGTTACTTTGCGACCATAAGACGCACCCACACTTTCCTCCCAAATTTGGAGGAAAAAAGTGCGTCTTATGGTCCTAAAAATACGGCCTTTGATTGAAATTTGACATCTATTACCACAGGATCACTCTCCATGGAACTATACAGTTGGTTTAAATGACATATTGCTATAATTTATAATTTGTATTTTCATATTATACAATATATCTTGTTGCCTCCCTTTTTGACACAAGGCATCTTGTTTTACTCTGTTTTATGTGATTTATTAATAAAGAATGGTTTATTAACTACTTTTCATATACACTTTGTCACGAGCCGACTCCGTTAAGTCTGTTAGAGCTAAAATCAGCATTTCTTCAGAAGACCTTGGTTTGTCAGAAAGGCTGATGCATAGCAGAAGTTGAGATAAGATGTTCCTTTTTTGTACAATACACAAACCCCCCCCCCGCCTGAGTTATGAAAAGACACTCTGTGCTGGGAGCTAAGGGAAGGATGGAGTTTTCAAGGTAAAACTAGTATTCTATCTATTTAGTAACAAGTTGTGTAAACACCATATATGGTAATTCCGCTTCCTGCTTATGGATTTATATAAATCCCTTCGTTAGCAATAAAGCAGAGCTTATTGACGCATACTTTTGTCTGTGTCTTATTCTCTCTGGTACCACATTCCGAGGAGAAAGGGTTAACGAGATAACAGCGACGACAGCTGGCGCCCGAACAGGGACCTGAGTTAATCTGCTTTGAGAAAGGTCGACCGGTCCGGAGACGTGGGATGAGCGGAGCTCTCTGTTGGTGATATTCATACAGCGCTGAGGTAAGAATACTTATTATATTCTACCTAAAATCTATATCACTGTATAGTGGACTCCCTCCTCCCCGAGCGGTCGCCTTTCCAGGTAATTTACAGGTATTCCTGGCTCATGTCCCTTTGAACCAGTAGACTTTCAGATTAATTGTCAGTCCTGCTTTCCTCCTTTGAAAAATGACAGTATGGATCCAATGATTGTGTTGTGGTTTTGTATTGGTGTTGGTGTGATCGGATTGTTTATTTGGTTGGCGTATAAATCTTGGAAAGCGAGCAGTGGAATGGTTCAGAAACCTTTGTGGCCCATTATCTAAGTGACGGAATTGTCTTGTGACAGTCTGTGACAGAATGCTGGTGACAAGAAATCTCTTCTAGGTGAGGAGATACAAAAATGGGGAACCAAAACACCAAGGAAGGTGTTACTGCCAAAGATTTAGTGATACGCAGAGAGGGAAAGCAAGCGTTGGTAGACATTGACAAAGTATTGTGTAAAGCAGGCATGAATGAAAACGGAGAATTGAACAGTGATAAATGGAAAAGGTTCTTTAACTCACATCATGGATGGTTGAGAGACAAAGGACTGTTGAAAACAGTGAACCTGTGGATGAGTGCGTGTGATTACTTAGAGGGAAAGACTGAAGAATTAGGAGACGGACATTACAGACTGACAAAAACAGGGATGACTGATTTACCCTCCTGTTTGCCCCCTACGTTACCTCCACCCCAGTATCAGACTTTCCCACAGACTTCCCACGAACCGAACTGTTGGGTCTGCCCCAGGTGTGGACAGCAGAATCCCCTGATGGTAGAAGTCTGTATAGGTTGTGGTGGACCCAGACCTCCCCCGGCCAATTTATTTCCAATGAGGACAGTAGTGGTACCTGGTACCCCGGGTGTTGCGGGAGGCGAGGAGGGCGGAATAGCTCCAGGCGCCCCCCGGACAGCAGTGTTATACAGACCATGGAGCCCTTCAGAGCAGTTGGCTCTAATAACGCAACTCCCAGACCCTTACAGTCACCAATGGGGTTTGCTAGAATGTTAGCTACAATGCAGGATACGTATAAAGCAACTAGACAGGATCTAGAAGCACTTATAAAAGGGAAATTAGCAGATGAAGCCAGATACGATAGACTGATAGATGAGACATACAAGTGCTATGTTGGTAGGACCGGACCTGATAATGCAGAAGTCAATGACGCAGCAGCAGGGGTTATGTTTACAGAAGCGTTGAAAAAAGCATGTAAAGATAGACAGGCAGAGAAGGAAATTACACTAGAAGATAGAATTCAGGGAAAGGAAGAAGAGCCAAAAGATTATTTCTGGGCTCTAAGAAAAACTTGGGTGGAAATGGGTTTTGTCCCAGAAAACAAGACTAGTGAGAGGGTACTGGCAAGTGCATACATGAATGGGTTAAAAAAAGAAGGGCAGAAAAGGTGAAAGTAAGTAGACCTGATTGGAGATCAGTAAAAGCAGAGGATCTAGCCAGAATAGCACAAGGGGCACAACATGATTTAGCGCAGGCAAAAAGAGGAGCAAGGTTACATGCTGTAGGTACTCGTCCTGCAAACAACAGGGAGGGGAGACGTGTGCCAGGAGGTGGACAGAAATTGTGCTACGGATGCAAGAAACCAGGACATTTCAGGAGGGATTGCAGAACTAATCCATATCCAGCCTGTCCAACTAATCCATATGCAAATGACCCGCCTGCAAGAAGCCCCCAAGACCAATTAGGGGCGCTCCCATAGGATAATGGTAGCTTGCACATGAACCCCCTTGTCTCCTTACCCCCCACTCCTAATTGCACAGTGCAGGTGAACCTACCAGGGGGACATGAGGTTGAGTTCCAAGTGGACACGGGGGCAGACAATTCAGTAATTACAGAAGAGGACTGGCCATTTGGGAAAAGTGATTTCTCCCACCATGTTATAGCAACTCCTTACAACTCTCCATCTATCCTGCTCCCCGTCACTAAAAAGATTCCCCTGCAAATTCAAGGAACCACTGTACACACACAGTTAATGGTATCACCACGGGGTCAATGTAATCTTTTAGGATGTGATGTATTGTCTCAATTGCAAGCACATATTGAGTATCATCCTGATGGGACTGTCACTATGACACCAGGATTGAAGCCAAGCACTCTTTGTAAAATCATGTCACTAGACGTTGCTAGTATAGAGGACACAAATGAATTTCCTTCAATGTTAGAAGGTGTGATACCGCATGATTTCTGGGCTTCAGATAAAACAAATGTGGGCAAATTAAGGGTGCAGCCAGTCATGGTCAAATTAAAGCCAGGTGCAATCCTGCCCCAACAGAGACAGTATCCTCTTAGTTCAGCTCAAGAGACGGCTATAGCTCAGCAGATACAGAAACTGGTAGCAAGTGGTGTTTTAGTTAAGACCCAGTCCCCTTGTAACACCCCTCTGTTCCCAGTTCAAAAGAAAACAGCACCGGGGCAGCCAGCAGCGTACAGAATGGTCCATGATCTCCGGCTAGTGAACAAAGCTACAGAGCTCATCACACCAGTTGTACCAAATCCTCACACCCTTCTGTCTCAGATCCCGGCTAGTGCTCTTTGTTTTTCAGTGATTGACTTGGCAAACGCATTTTTTAGTGTCCCATTGCACCCTGACTGCCAGTATTTGTTTGCTTTTACATTTCAAGGGAATCAGTATACGTGGACTGTTTTGCCCCAGGGTGCCCAAAATTCACCCACTATGTATACTGCCAGTCTGCAGGAGATACTGGAAAGATGGAAAATGCCAAAAGTAGTTGTTCTGCAATATGTTGATGACTTACTGATTTGTGCCCCCTCCAGGAAACAGTGTCACACTGCAACAGTATCACTCATGTTGTTTCTGTACCAAGCTGGATGTAAAGCGTCAAAGGATAAACTGCAATTTTGTAAATCTTCAGTTATCTTTTTGGGACATTGCATTACACCAGGGGCGCGACATTTGACCAGCGCTCGCAAAGAAGCTGTACAGAATTTTCCTATACCTGTTAATGTTGCCGCTCTTAGAATATTTCTTGGACTGGTTTCCTACTGCAGGCAGTGGATACATGCTGTATCAATCCTCATGCAGCCTCTCTATGACTGTATCACCATTGTGCCTTTTAAACTAACTCCTGAAGGTATAGACTGTTTTTATTCTCTCAAAAACAGGATTGTGGCAGCTCCAGCGCTAGGAACCCCCAACTGTGAACTACCATTTACCCTGTATCTCCACGAACAGCAGGGACACGCGGCAGGAGTATTGACTCAGTTATGACGCGCACCACATTGTACCAGGGCTATGGGGTACTCGGCACCGAGCCGTCGATTTCTATGGGAGATGTCACTGGTAGCTGGACTCGGTCCGTGGCCCTGGGCGGTCATGCAATGGGGGGGTATTTACAGGGGATTATAGTAATAGTTCGTGACGCCACCTGTGGTTTCTGATCTGATTGACCAGCGCTGCAGGGTAGATCTCTGAGGGGATGTTATTGTTGTGACCCGCACCACAATTGTGGGTTACCAGGGCAATGGGGTACTCGGAGCCGAGCCCATGGAAGTCTATGGGATTTGTGTCACTGGCAGCGGTGGCTCGGTCCGTGGCCCTGGCGGTCAGGCGTATGATGGGGGGGATTATTTACAGGGGATTGGTGGATAACAGTTCGTGACGCCACCTGTAGTTTTCTAGTCACTAAGACCAGCGCTGCTGTAGATCTCTGAGGGGATGTTGTGGCAGCTAGATGACGGGTCCCCCACAGGTGGGACTGGTCCCTCAAAGTCTATGGTTATAATGATGTAGGGTGCAGATAAATGAATCAGTCTCACACCATCCAGCGTCTTTCCATACCTTTTACTTGTCAGATGTTTAGGCAGCTCCCGGGGAGCTGGTCGGGGTGGAGACTGCACGTCCAGGTAACAGCAGAGCAGGTTAGAGGCCTCCTTAACTTTCAATATGATGAGTCCAACTAGCATGGAACTAAGTTAACTCCGAATACTCCAGCTAACTCCATAGCTGTACTGCCCGGTCAGTATTGTGGTGGAGCCTTCTATGTGGTGAGAACAGAGTCCTTCTATGCTAGGCCTAGCTAAAAGTCCTTGTTCCTCCTGACCCCGATTACGTACCGACACTTCAAGGGCTGCTTTCTGCGACCTAAGGTCCAGTAAGACTCTGGTTGTCCCGTTACTATGAGTGAATCAATAGCAACTCCTCGGTCCCCAGTGACCGGATAATTGGTGCAGGTAATTCACTACCTAAGGCACTGCTCCGTCCTCTCCACTGTGCCCTTCGCCCTGCTTTCCACTCTCAACACAGGCACTGCACACTTCCTAAGGTAGTACAAGTCAATCCTTTCTTGCTTCTTCCTTGGAGCTCGCTGACAGATTCTCAGTATACTCCTAGTTCAGGAACACATCGACTGAACTTCACTGTCCTTGAGACAGGCGACTGAAGTTTCTGCTGCAAACTTTCCTTTCTTCAAAGCTGTCTCTCTCTTCAGGTTAAGGAACAGCTCTGACTAGGCTAAGATGAACTGGCTCACCCTTACTAGCCTCCACTTTATGAACTGCTGACAGGAACCAACTGAGTGACTGTCTTTCACTTCACTTCCTGGAAGACTCCCCACTACTTCACTCCTCTGCTGCATGTCACTAGCTTATATACCCCATGGGTGTGTCTAAAGTGTGAATGGATGATGTGAGCTTTAACTGTTACCTTTCTGTGCAGACTCCAGGATTTTTATGTGTGCCTTACATACCAGGGCTACACATCCCCCCTTGGTAAAATACAGCACTCCCGGGCTGTGAAATAGACAAAGAAAGAATTTTGTTTTGCATTTAAACAATTAACATCAAACTCTTCCCAGCAGGGAGGTGAGAAATTCTTAAACGTTGCATTATGGACAATAGAAAATACAAAAGTATCAAATCATCAAGACATTCAATAAATACACATAGTATTCTTGTGAAGGACCCGCACCAAACCTTCAACGTGGGTCCTGGGTGGGCTGCAGGACTTCTGGCTGCAGACCTCGCTCAGTGCCACACCACACGGGTTTTATGTTCAGAGGTAAGTCAAGGCTTCGTGTGAAACCAAGACAAGGCACAAAGTGCAACTATTTACAGGATACAGTTTTTGGGCTGGCTCAGTCCTCAGCCACGCAGTCCATTATAAGACATTTTCAAATAATTCACATTATATCACAATACTTTAAATTCCTTCAAGTGCAATAAACTTCTTTATACAACTTTATACAATTGGTCATAAATA
Source organism: Oophaga sylvatica (assembly GCA_033576555.1). Taxonomy (NCBI): domain Eukaryota; kingdom Metazoa; phylum Chordata; class Amphibia; order Anura; family Dendrobatidae; genus Oophaga; species Oophaga sylvatica. The sequence continues at coordinate 16,752 of JARQOD010003425.1, read as the reverse complement.
ATAAACCTTTTCTGAGTCATAATAAACTACTGTTGATAACGAATAGGTAGCTTCCCTTTCGTTGTTCGTTCCGATCTACGTGGAGTAGCATCAGGTATATTGGTCTCTGATCTATCTGTTCTGCGTAACGACAAACTATAATACTGCCTCAATCTTTCTATGGATCTGGCAAGCGTACTGAGGGCTGGGCGGTGTGAGTCAGCTTCACCAGGGGATCCCACAGCATGGGGCGCTGCTTCTGGTGATTCTACTTCTTGAGATTCTGCAGGCTGGGGTTCTGCTGGAATAGGTACCTCTAGAACTGGTTCTGTTGGCACAATGGGTACGACTGGAGGTAGAGTTTCCTCTTGTGGCTGATAAAACTGCAACACAGGAATGATTACCGCATCTCCCAGTCTGGGCCAATCCGCAGGTAAATCTCCCAGATCCGTGTGTATAACCGCTTCAACACTTTCTTCTCGATTGACGACAGGGTTCTCTTCACGAAGCTTTAATGGCTCTGGACACAATTTTAAATGGTCCCTAGACACAGTGGCGGTCGTTCTTCCTCCATCCTTACTGATGATACAGACTTTTCTGTTATCAAATTTGGAATCTTGTACAACATATGGTTCTTGTTCCCACTGGTTGTCCAACTTGTGCAGCTTCCTTTTCCTTTTTAACACAATTTCTCCAGGCGTCAAAGGCTTAGCTGGAGCATTCTTGTTGTAAATAGCTTTTCCCGAGCTTTATTAAGACTTTCTTCTACGCAGGCTTGCACTCTTCTGTATTGTTCTTGCCGATTTGTATCCCAATTTCCAACGGTGTCATCTGCCTCTGGTTCCACCACACCAAGTTCCAAGTCCATTGGCAGTCTTCCAGGCCTTGCTCTCATAAGGTAAGCTGGTGTGCAGTTGGTAGAACTGTGTAGCCCTGGTGTTAGGCACACGCAGTACCCTGGAGAGTGTGTGGCGAGACAGCAGTTTAATGCTCAATACCCATTCACTCAACATACACTAGACACACCCCTAGGGTAGTGTAGTTACTTGTGAGGGAGTGGTCAGGGTGTATATTGGTTGAGTGATTTTAGAGTGGTCAGTTTCCTGTCTTCGGACGGAGCAGACGTGTGGAGTCTAGCTGGAGGGAGGAAGCAGTTCAGCCTGGTTCTGCAGCAGTTCACCAAGTGGAGGCTAGTACAGGTGGCCTAGTTCACCTCAGCCTGGTCAGAGCTGTACCTCACCTGAATACATTGACAAAGAAAGAAGAAGCTTAGTGCAGAATTACTTCAGTCACCTGTCTCCAGGACAGTGAAAGGTTCAGAGACGTGCTCCTGCCTAGTGGATAACTGAGAATCTGTTAACTAACTCTAAAGGAAGAGAAGAAGGGAGTACTATACGACTTTTTGCAAGTGTGAGTGTTTATGCTACAAGCGAGGACAAGGCGAAAGGCACAGTGGAAAGAATATGTGAAAAGTGCTTTTGGATTGAAGAAGTCCTGCACATTGCTACCGGTCACTGGGGACCGAAGGATCACTATTAGCTTCAAGCATAGTGGTAAGAAAACCAGAGATTTACCGGACCTTAGGTCGCGGCAAACAGCCCCAAATAGTCAGTACGTAACTGGGGTCAGGGGGAGTGAAGACTTTGAGCCTGATCAGCAAGATAGGAATTCAGCTCTCTCACAGGAAGGCTCCTACCACAAAACTGACTGGGCGGTACAGCTATGGAATAGCTGGAGTTATTGAGGGAACTACGCTTCAGGCTGGTTGTACTCATCGTGTTGAAAGTAAAGGAGGCCCCTAACTTGTCCAGCTGCTGTCTCAAAATACACTCTCCTTGGATCAGCCTCCCTGGGACCTGCCTGAACATCTTACAAGTAAAGGTATGGAAAGACGCTGACCGTGTGAGACTGTGTTATTTATCTGCACCCGACTTCACTAACTTCATAGACTTTGAGGGACCAGTCCCACCTGTAGGGGACCCGACATCTAGCTGCCTCACCATCCCCTCAGAGATCTACAGCAGCGCTGGTACAAATTACCAGAAGACTACAGGTGGCGTCACGAACTGTATATAAATCTATCCCCTGTAAATATTCCCCCCAACATACGCCAGACCGCCAGGGCCACAGACCGAGCCACCGCTGCCTGTGACAATCCCATAGACTTCTACGGGCTCGGCTCTGAGTACCCCATTGCTCTGGTAATCCACAATTGTGGTGGCGGGTCGACACAAAAATTTGGCGTCACGAACAGGATGCGAAACTCGCAAAATTGCGAGCCCTGTGTGCCTATGGAATTGTTTTTGTGAAAAGGACTGTTTGCACTTTTGGCGCCAAAAATCGCCATCTTTGTCGCCATATTCGCGCCCTCAGGCGCTGGAGAAGAAGGTGGGCGTACCTTCGTGGGCGTCTACCCCCTGTGGCGCGAAGAAAATGCCTGCCCTCTCAAAGTGCTATTACAACATGCGATCCTGCCCTACAGCAAAGGAGGTCCGCCTCCTCTTCACCTTCCCCGCGAGGAGGAGGAGACGCAAACCCCGCCTCCACGGAAGAGACCGGACGTCTCTGGAGAAAGAAGAAAGAATCTTCTGGAACATCATGGAGGCAGGACGTGTGCAGCCGAGCAGGGAAGCGGAGGAAGGCAGGCCCCGTGCCCCAGCCAAGCTGCCACCAGCACCGGAGTTATCTGTGCTCCTGCACCTGCAGCAGGCGTTGCTAGAAACAAAAGAAGAAAATGCACGCCTGAAGAAGATGGTCCAGTACCAACCTGGATTTGAAGAGATCGAGAGACGCCGGCGTACCCTGGAGCAGCGGCGGCTGTGGGACGCGGTGATCTCTCCCCTCAACGACCCCCCACGATTCGAGTTACCGAAGATTCTGCTGCCCAAGGCAAAGGAGCAACCGGAGGCTGCCCCCGAAAGTACCGATCCTGATCCCACCGGTGAAGCGGTGGAGGCGAAGGAGGTTGAGGAGGTACCGCCAGTTCCGGAACGCCCGCCCGGCCAGGAGGCCGCAGCAGATGATCGGTCCCCGACAGGGACACCGGAGGGGTCCTGTCCGTCGTTACCAGACGTCGACTGGGACGAGATGGCGCGCCTGGATGACGTCGCCTACACCGCCCAGTGGGAATATGAGTGGCAGCGTCGTGAGGAGAAGCAGAAACGCCAGCAGGAGGAAGAGCGGGAAGCTCAGCGGAACCGTCAGCGACAACATGCAGAGCTGATCGCGGACAAGGAGAGTGTCCGGAGAGAGAAAGGTACCCTGAGGGAACCGCGGCGGCAGGGGTGTGTGACTGAGTTCCAGCTCCGGAAGGGCTGGGGCTTCATCCGTGAACCGGGCCTCTACCCAGGGGTCTTTGTTAGTCGCAGGGACGTAGAATCCACCTACCGCAAGGCCATCCCGGGAGGGACTTAGTTAATGGAGACATTGTCACGTACACACGGCACTGGGGAATGAAGGGATGGTATGCCCTTAACGTCACCATCGTCCGTGACCCCGTCCCAGACGCAGGTAACGTCACCACTACCGCAGCGTCCCCGTCTCCAGCTCAAGCAGTATCCGGCCGTGCCCCAGCATCGCCCCCTGCAAGTTCATCGCAAATTAAAGCAATATCTACATCGCAACTAGCGACCCAGTCTCAATCGCAATCCATGACACGGTCCATATCGTTAACTGTGATTGAAACGCAATCGGTGTCTCGTGAGGAGAAGGTACCCGTTGCGCCCCTAGAGGTTCGCACGAGAACTGTGGCGACCCAGACCCTAATAGCAGCGCATGACTTGTTAGTAATGGGATCTAGGGACCATCGCATTGTTCCAGCCCCCGGGGTGGAAAATGTATTTGAAGTAAATGAGTAATTAAACAGTAAAGAAGAATCGGTGAGATCCATATAGGGTCTACCATAAGTAAAGTTATAGAAAGTTTAAGTATGTTTACAAATTTTTGCACAAGTTGAAGAGTATAACGTATATAACATATATATATATTGCCAACAGTAGAATGCCCGGCTGGGTAAACAGAGAAAAAGTTTTGCACTTTAGTATTATTATAATGTGATATTATATCTGTGTCTTTGTTTTACAATGGACTTTGAGGTTGAGGACTGTGCCAGCCCAGAACTTATTTGTATATAGTTGCGCTTCGGTGCTTTATCTTGGTTTTACATAAAACCAGCACAACTACCTCTGAATACAAAAACCCGTGTGGTGTGGCACTGAGTGAGGTCTGCATTCGGATGTCCTGCAGCCCACCCAGGACCTACGTTGAAGGTTTGGTGCGGGTCCTTCACAAGAATACTGTATATTTATTGAATGCTATTTAATATTTGTACTTTTCTATATCTCATGTTTTTGTTTGCAACGTTCAAGATATTCTCACCTCCCGGATGGGACGAATTAATGTTCATGGTTGATGTTTTCATGCATAAACAGAATGTCTCTTTGTATTTTACAGCCCGGGAGTGCTGTCTTTTACCATGGGGGAATGTGTAGCCCTGGTGTTAGGCACACGCAGTACCCTGGAGAGTGTGTGGCGAGACAGCAGTTTAATGCTCAATACCCATTCACTCAACATACACTAGACACACCCCTAGGGTAGTGTAGTTACTTGTGAGGGAGTGGTCAGGGTGTATATTGGTTGAGTGATTTTAGAGTGGTCAGTTTACTGTCTTCGGACGGAGCAGACGTGTGGAGTCTAGCTGGAGGGAGGAAGCAGTTCAGCCTGGTTCTGCAGCAGTTCACCAAGTGGAGGCTAGTACAGGTGGCCTAGTTCACCTCAGCCTGGTCAGAGCTGTACCTCACCTGAATACATTGACAAAGAAAGAAGAAGCTTAGTGCAGAATTACTTCAGTCACCTGTCTCCAGGACAGTGAAAGGTTCAGAGACGTGCTCCTGCCTAGTGGATAACTGAGAATCTGTTAACTAACTCTAAAGGAAGAGAAGAAGGGAGTACTATACGACTTTTTGCAAGTGTGAGTGTTTATGCTACAAGCGAGGACAAGGCGAAAGGCACAGTGGAAAGAATATGTGAAAAGTGCTTTTGGATTGAAGAAGTCCTGCACATTGCTACCGGTCACTGGGGACCGAAGGATCACTATTAGCTTCAAGCATAGTGGTAAGAAAACCAGAGATTTACCGGACCTTAGGTCGCGGCAAACAGCCCCAAATAGTCAGTACGTAACTGGGGTCAGGGGGAGTGAAGACTTTGAGCCTGATCAGCAAGATAGGAATTCAGCTCTCTCACAGGAAGGCTCCTACCACAAAACTGACTGGGCGGTACAGCTATGGAATAGCTGGAGTTATTGAGGGAACTACGCTTCAGGCTGGTTGTACTCATCGTGTTGAAAGTAAAGGAGGCCCCTAACTTGTCCAGCTGCTGTCTCAAAATACACTCTCCTTGGATCAGCCTCCCTGGGACCTGCCTGAACATCTTACAAGTAAAGGTATGGAAAGACGCTGACCGTGTGAGACTGTGTTATTTATCTGCACCCGACTTCACTAACTTCATAGACTTTGAGGGACCAGTCCCACCTGTAGGGGACCCGACATCTAGCTGCCTCACCATCCCCTCAGAGATCTACAGCAGCGCTGGTACAAATTACCAGAAGACTACAGGTGGCGTCACGAACTGTATATAAATCTATCCCCTGTAAATATTCCCCCCAACATACGCCAGACCGCCAGGGCCACAGACCGAGCCACCGCTGCCTGTGACAATCCCATAGACTTCTACGGGCTCGGCTCTGAGTACCCCATTGCCCTGGTAATCCACAATTGTGGTGGCGGGTCGACACAAAAACTCACTGGTATGTGGTTGTACAAGTCAACCAGGTCAGGTAACAATTCTGGCCACCGATTTCTTTCTTCCAGCGGTATGGATTTTAGCAAGTCAACGACAATGTGGTTCATTTTCTCGCAAAGGCCGTTGGTTTGGGGGTGGTATGGCGTCGTTCTAATTTTCTTACACCCATACAAGTGACAAAATTCCTTAAACAGATCCGCTTCAAAAGCAGGGCCTTGATCAGTCAGTACCTGCTCTGGATACCCATGCGGTCTGCAGAAGCTTGCTTGGAAGGTCCTTGCTGCCGTCACTGCTGTCTGATCCTTGACGGGGATGACCACCAAAAATCTCGAATAATGATCCACCATGGTCAGGGCATATGAGTATCCAGACCTGCTTGGCGACAATTTGACGTGGTCCAAGGCCACGATCTCCAAGGGACGAGTCATCCGGATAGGCTGCAGGGGTGCCTTCTGACTACCGTAGTCCTTTCGTCGGAGACCACAGGGTCCACAGTTCCGACACCACCTCTCGATAGAGCTGCGCATTCCTACCCAGTAGAACCGGCACCTCAACAGGGTCTCCAGCTTTCTCCAGCCAAAGTGTCCTGCTTGATCGTGGTATGCTTCCAACACCATTTGGACGTCTGCCTTGGGGACCACTATCTGCCATACCATCTCATGGGTTCTGGGGTTGACGTATCTCCTGCACAACTTCTCACGGTATAGGAACAACCGGCTTCTTTCATTCCACAGGAGCTTTGCTGACATAGGTGCATCTTTTTCCAAGGAGGAACCTTCCTGTCTTAACAACTCCTTGATACGGCTGACCACTGGATCGCTGTCCTGAGTCTCTTTCCAGCTGTGATGGGGTAAGGGATTTAATGTTGCGCCATACTGCTTTCTGTAGACACGCTGCTCATGGATTATCCCATTTCGATGGAACGCAGGTAGCTCAATTTCTTCCAGGTCGTCCGATTCTTCTTCCGTGTCAGATTCATGTGGCATTCGGGACAATGCGTCGGCGTTAGCATTCTTACGGCCTGCCCGGTACTTGATGGTAAACTGGTAATTTGACAACCGAGCCATCCAACGCTGCTCCATGGCTCCCAGCTTGGCTGTTTCCAGGTGCGTTAACGGGTTGTTGTCTGTGTACGCCGTGAACTTGTTGGAGGCAAGGTAGTGCTTAAATCTTTCAGTAATGGCCCAGACCAGCGCCAGAAACTCCAGCTTGAAGCTGCTATAATTCTCCGGATTCCTCTCAGTTGGCCTGAGTTTTCTGCTGGCGTAAGCGATGACTTTTTCTTGGCCATTCTGCTTCTGACTGAGAACTGCTCCCAAACCTTCATTACTGGCATCGGTGTACAGCAGGAACGGTTGGCTGTAATCAGGATAGGTCAAGATTTCATCACCTGTAAGGATCTCTTTCATCTTTTGGAATGCTTCAGCCTGTTCCTTACCCCAATTAAAGGGAGGGTTTCTGCTCTTTAGGGATTGTCCTACTAGGAGGTCCTGTAGAGGCGCTGCCTTCTTCGTGTAATCTTTCACGAACCTCCTGTAGTAACCCGTTAGTCCCAGGAACTGTCGCACTTCCTTGAGGTTCTTCGGCTCCGGCCATTTCTGGATGGCGGTGACTTTCTCTGGGTCCGGCGCTACTCCCTCTGAACTGACAATGTGCCCCAAATATTGTACCTTCTGTTTGAGTAGATGGCATTTTGAGGGTTTCAACTTCATCCTGTACCTGGACAGGGATTCGAATACTTCTGCCAGGTGCTTCAGATGGTCCTCATATGTCTTGGAGTATACGATGACGTCATCTAGGTATAGCAGCACGGTTTCAAAATTGAGATGTCCCAGGCAATTCTCCATCACTCTCTGAAATGTTCCCGGGGCACTGCTGAGCCCAAACGGCATTCTGTCGAACTCACAGAGCCCCATTGGGGTGGTGAAAGCCGTTTTCTCACGATCCTCCTCAGCCACAGCCACTTGCCAGTACCCACTAGTCAGATCAAGGGTAGAAAAGTAGTTAGCCGTTTTCAGAGCAGCTAAGGACTCCTCAATTCGTGGTAATGGATAAGCATCTTTATGTGTTATGCGATTCACTTGCCTGTAATCCACACACATTCTCATACTACCATCTTTCTTTTTAACCAGAACTAGAGGTGCTGCCCAGGGGCTACAACTATCCCTTATCACCCCGGCTTCCTTCATATCATGTAACATTTCCTTAGCTTTCTGATAATGGGCTGGAGGTATAGGCCTGTACCGCTCTTTGATGGGAGGATGACCACCTGTAGGGATATGATGCTGTACTCCCTTAATGGCCCCAAAGTCGAGGGGGTGTTTACTAAACACTTGTGCGTACTCTTGTACCACCCGTAATACCCCTTGTTTCTGGTGGGCGGGAGTGGTGTCTGTCCCGACATGGAGTTGCTGACACCAATCCGCCACCTGAGTTGCCGGGTCATTATCCTCCGCTAGTTGGCGGGAGTCTAAGGACTCAGTCGGGAGAATGGAATTATTATCGACGGCATGTAATTTAGCAACTGTTGCATAACGGGGTAAATTTACTTCATCATCTCCCCAGTTGAGAAGCCGTACCGGTACTCTCCCATTTATCACTTCCACTACCCCCTCGCTGTCATGAGTGTGGGTCTATGTTCTGAGCAATGGGGTTCTACTACTGCTTGGTAGTTTTGTCCTCTCAGACCTATGGCTGCCCTACACCATATTATCATTTCACTCATTGGGGGTATCACAATAGGATTCGAGTCGGTGACCCGTACATTGCCAATTTCGCCGTCTGTAAGCTTCGCTTGCTGCTGACACATCAGGGCCCGGATCTCTCTGGATCACTCCCTTCTGCCTTGGTCGGGCGATCTCAGCGAGCTGTTGGAGTAGAAACACAACTTCTCCCAGACAGTTACTGATAATGTTAGTACCCAGAATTATGTTTAAACCGTTCTCTTCATTTACAGTCTTTTCTACTAGAAGCCCCTGGTCTTTCAACTCCTCTCTGCCCACTTTCACATCCACACTTTTGGTCCCGAGTACTTCCACAGGGAGACCATTAGAAGCATACACGGTAAAGTCAGGGCTCGGGGGTTGAAGACTATCCATAGACCAGAACTTTGTATATAGGACATCAGGTATTATGGTCACCTGAGACCCAGTATCTAGCAACGCCGGAACTGCAATCCCATCCAGAATGATGGACAGGTAGGGTCGTCCACCCACGAACCTGCGGTTCCAATCTAAGGGGCCTGACGAGTCTCCACCTGGGTGTTGGCCCTCGGACCCAGGTTCTGCCCGTTTAAAGGACACTGTGTCGACATATGACCTTTCCGGTTGCAGCGGTAACAGATGATCTCCCGGCGAGGAGGGTGCTGGTCAGGGGTTGCTCCTGAGGGTGGCGTTGTCCTCCTCCGGTGGGGCGACGTCCTCCTTCTCCTCCGGTTCATCCATGGGACATCCTCCGGGCAGTCGGCTAATAAGATCTTTCCTTCTTCCTCTTTCCGCAGCTGCAGGGCACTCATCACAGCAGCCAGATTTTTAGTCAACTGGCGCACCTCCGAGCGCAGACAGTCCAATTCACTAGGGGGCGTCACCTGCGTTGTGGCTTCTGCCGCTAGCGGGGAAAAGGTGGTAACTGCCGGTTCCAGAGTGACTTCACCCTGGTGATGTTGGGTTGCCACTTCAGGTTTGCCCAGGGGTCGCAGTCCTTTTATTGCCATGTCCTTTAGGGCATCAAAGGTGGCATCTGGATGATCTAAAGACCACCAATTTACAGTTCTGCGTTCCGCTTGGGACCTCAGTCCTTGCACAAATTGTTCTTTCAGCATCTTATCTTCATCAATGACACTTATGGTATTAACCTGCTTGAGGGCTCTCAGGGCCCCTTGTAGTCGGCAGGCATAGTCCCTTATACTGTCACTTGGTTGCTGTGAACAGTTGTAGAATGCCATCCGGAGATCTGTTTCGGTGCGATCTTCAAAAATAGCCTGTAACTTTAAGAGGATCGCAGGCACCAACTCCTGGTCCGTGGTAGCCCAAGTCTCCACTTCTCTCTCAGCAGCGCCAGTTAGCTGCCCTATTAATACTGCAGCTTTTTGCCTCTCAGACATAGAGTACATTTCCAGGACACTGCATATCTTCCGTTTGAATCCTGCTAAAGTGCCTGGCTCGCCGCTGTACTGGGGAAGCCATTTTGCCCCAGGCATATATGGGAGCGTTAGTGGCATGAGCGGGACTACCGGGCCGGGTGCTAGGCCTGCGCCCCCATCCGGCGCTACAATGCCACGCGGCGCGGGGTCGGGGCCTCCGGCTGGGGCCGCACTGTCGGCCGGTTGTTGCGACATATTAGTGCCCCCTTGGTTAATCGGGGCCTACCATTTCCAGAAGCTGCCGCTCCACAAGCACAGCGATGGGGACAGGACCTTCGTCGCAGGCGCTCTGATGTCAGAGCGTTCACTTCCTGTCGCAGGACCTGCCGCTGAGTCAGAGCCGGGGGCGTGTCCGAGACTCTGCGCGCCTTTCAGGTACGCCCACCTTCTTCTCCAGCGCCTCAGGGCGCGAATATGGCGGCAAATATGGCGGTATTTGGCGCCAAAAGCACAGACAGTCTTTTTCACCAAAACACTCCACAGGCACACAGGGCTCGCAATGCTGCAAGTTTTGTATCCTGTTCGTGACGCCAAAGTTTGTGTTGACCCGCACCACAATTGTGGGTTACCAGGGCAATGGGGTACTCGGAGCCGAGCCCATGGAAGTCTATGGGATTTGTGTCACTGGCAGTGGTGGCTCGGTCCGTGGCCCTGGCGGTCAGGCGTATGATGGGGGGGATTATTTACAGGGATTGGTAGATAACAGTTCGTGACGCCACCTGTAGTTTTCTAGTCACTAAGACCAGCGCTGCTGTAGATCTCTGAGGGGATGTTGTGGCAGCTAGATGACGGGTCCCCACAGGTGGGACTGGTCCCTCAAAGTCTATGGTTATAATGATGTAGGGTGCAGATAAATGAATCAGTCTCACACCATCCAGCGTCTTTCCATACCTTTTACTTGTCAGATGTTTAGGCAGGTCCCGGGGAGCTGGTCGGGGTGGAGACTGCACGTCCAGGTAACAGCAGAGCAGGTTAGAGGCCTCCTTAACTTTCAATATGATGAGTCCAACTAGCATGGAACTAAGTTAACTCCGAATACTCCAGCTAACTCCATAGCTGTACTGCCCGGTCAGTATTGTGGTGGAGCCTTCTATGTGGTGAGAACAGAGTCCTTCTATGCTAGGCCTAGCTAAAAGTCCTTGTTCCTCCTGACCCCGATTACGTACCGACACTTCAAGGGCTGCTTTCTGCGACCTAAGGTCCAGTAAGACTCTGGTTGTCCCGTTACTATGAGTGAATCAATAGCAACTCCTCGGTCCCCAGTGACCGGATAATTGGTGCAGGTAATTCACTACCTAAGGCACTGCTCCGTCCTCTCCACTGTGCCCTTCGCCCTGCTTTCCACTCTCAACACAGGCACTGCACACTTCCTAAGGTAGTACAAGTCAATCCTTTCTTGCTTCTTCCTTGGAGCTTGCTGACAGATTCTCAGTATACTCCTAGTTCAGGAACACATCGACTGAACTTCACTGTCCTTGAGACAGGCGACTGAAGTTTCTGCTGCAAACTTTCCTTTCTTCAAAGCTGTCTCTCTCTTCAGGTTAAGGAACAGCTCTGACTAGGCTAAGATGAACTGGCTCACCCTTACTAGCCTCCACTTTATGAACTGCTGACAGGAACCAACTGAGTGACTGTCTTTCACTTCACTTCCTGGAAGACTCCCCACTACTTCACTCCTCTGCTGCATGTCACTAGCTTATATACCCCATGGGTGTGTCTAAAGTGTGAATGGATGATGTGAGCTTTAACTGTTACCTTTCTGTGCAGACTCCAGGATTTTTATGTGTGCCTTACATACCAGGGCTACACATTATGGCAGCTAGATGTTAAGTCCCCCACAGGTGGGACTGGTCCCTCAAAGTCTATGGTGAAGCAGGGTGCAGATAAGAAGTCAGTCACACACAATGCAGTCTCTTTGCATACCTTTACTGATGTTGTTGCAGGTATGTCCTGGAGCACTGTAGGGTGAAGGATGCACATCCAGATTCCTCCACTTGATAGGTGTGTAGCCTCCTGTTCTCTCCCTTTCTTGTAATAAGTTCTGGCCTGCGTGTAGCTGGGCCTAGCTTAGTCTCTGTCTTGTACCTGGCTGACTTTGTTATTGGATCTTCTCTCTCTGAAAGAACAGGGTCCTGGATGGCCCGGCCGAGCCGGACTCCGTCCTCCTGATCCTGCTACGTATCAGCGCGGTGGTACTCCTGGGACTTGTAGTCCTCCAGGAACTCTGGTGTTCTCCTATTGGGTCGTGGAGATCCCTATAGGCTCGGATCCCAGTGTCCGGCAATACTTGTTGAGATGAGCTATTAAGGCTCCTCTGTCTCATTAAATTCCTCTCGCCTTCGACCTATCTAGGTCCTCCTATGATCACACACGCTGGCAGTTGGTGAGCTGCCTCTTCGCCGCTCTCCAAGCGTCGGCACGCTTGCCTCAGAGCCACACTTAATTCAGCTCTGAATAGACTGGAGTGACTTCTCTGTGTCACTCTCTACTAGACTCCACTAGCAGACTGAACTGCGCTGAGCTGCTCTGCTCTCTGCCTGAGCTCTGACTGAACTCTCCAAGCAGACAATCTGTCTGTCTGACAGTCTCTGGAAGTCTGATCTTATCTGAGGCAAAGTGAAACTAAAAACTGGTTTTTATACGTCTTACACAGCTCCCTCTAATGGTCTTTTTAGGTAAGCTGCATGTGTGTGTGTACAATGACCTCTAGTGGGATCTTCTGTCAGTGCACCCTCTGGAAGATGTGGCTTCAGTCACAGCTGGGCTCCACAGTTACATGGTGACAATCAAATGCCTGTAGCCTATTTCAGTGGAAGACTAGATGCAGTGGCTAGAGGTGCCCCGTCCTGTGTACGGGCAGTACATGCTGTAGGACTATTGCTCCACAAATCGTCAGATATCGTTCTTGATCACCCACTTACAGTACTTACACCTCATGATGTATACACCATACTGAACCAGGTGCAACCGGCACACCTTTCAGCTGCACGTCACCTTCGATTGCAATGTACACTTTTAATGCCTCCAAATGTTTCTTTGCAGAGATGTACCACACTTATCCTGCCACGTTGTTACCTCTCTCGGATCTAAAGGGGGGGTCAGGTACGGTATTGTACAAAGAAGATCCAAGAGAGGAGATTCCTCATGATTGTGTTCAGCTTATGGCACAGGAAACAGCAGGCCTACCCACAGTGTTTGAAACTGAAAGACTTAATGCTGATTTTGAATTTTTTGTAGATGGATCTCGCCACCAAGATGACTCAGGTACCTTCCACACCGGGTATGCCATCGTCTCCCTGAATGCAGTAATCAAAGCAGAACCAATGCTCCCACATCAGTCGGCCCAGGAGGCTGAACTTAAGGCTCTGACCGAGGCCTGTAAGATAGCTGAAGGTAGAATTGTTAACATCTACACAGATTCTAGATACGCATTCGGTATAGCTCATGATTTTGGTCCAATTTGGAAATCTAGAGGATTCCTGACGGCAGCAGGACATCCATTAAAAATGCTGACGCAGTCCAGCAGTTAATTGATGCATTACAATTACCAAAAGAGGTAGCTGTCATAAAAGTTAAAGCACATACCAGACGCACTGATCAGGTGAGTAAAGGAAACGCAATGGCCGATGCAGCAGCAAAAACAGCAGCCAGTAGACCACTCCAAGGGGTAACGATGCACCAGGTAAGCATCCCAAAATCCCTTTGTGTCGGAGGATGCCTTATCCCAGATGCAGGCTCAGGTGCACCAGGAGGAAGTAGAAAAGTGGGAAAAAGAAGGTGCATGTCTGAATGAAGCAAATGGGGTATGGGGAAGAGGGATGCGTCGATGCCTTCCAAGGGCGTTGTACCCTGCGGTCACCCAGATGTTACATGGGCCAACCCACCAGTCCAAAACTGCTGTAATGAGCGTGATGCAGAAGCATTGGGCGGCACCAGGCTTTTCCACCTGTATAGAAGGTTTGATCCAGGGATGCATGGTATGTGCTACACATAATCAGGGAAGGGTAGTCAAGACACCACCCAAACACACCCCTCGGCCCCTCTATCCTTTCCAGAGACTGCAGATTGATTATATTCAGCTGCCAAAATCAGGGTCATGGGAGTACGTGTTGGTGTGTTTTGATTTATTCTCAGATTGGCCGGAGGCTTTCCCGATTGCCAAGGCTACGGCTGCGGCAAACCGCAAAGAAGCTGCTTGCGGAGGTGGTGTGCAGGTATGGAGTACCAGAGGTGATCGAAAGTGACAGAGGTACACATTTCACAGGTGAAATAATGAATGAAGTCTTGACAGCTCTGGGAATTCAACAAGCTTTTCATACCCCATATCATCCACAAAGCAGTGGAAAAGTAGAAAGACTAAATGGGACATTGAAGTTAAAAATCCAAAAGGCCATGGCTAAAACAGGGAAATCTTGGCCTGAATGTTTACCATTCGCCCTATACTCAGTAAGGTACACTCCAAATAGGAAAACTGGACTTTCTCCGTATGAAGTACTATTTGGCAAAGTGCCTAGCTTAGGATGTTTCTTTCCCCAAGCACTGGAAATGAGTAACCATGTATTAAGCTCATATGTAAGGGATTTGCATAAAAGACTTAAGAAAGTACATGATAATGTCTTCAGTTCTCTTCCAGATCCGAACCAGGATCCTGGGAGTCACAGCCTGCAGCCCGGAGACGGGTAGTCATTAAAAGACATGTGAGAAAGAGTCTGGATCCGAGATTTGACTGACCTTTTCAAGTTCTACTGACGACAAGTACCGCAGTCAAGCTACAAGGCAAGGAAACTTGGATCCACGCATCTCATTGTAAGAAGATCCTTGGAGAGCCTCCAGAAGAGGAATGATGCTACTAATGACATTTGCTTGCATCCTTGCAGTAATGGATGCTTGGAACAGACTTAGCCGTGTAGATGGTGATGATAACAGGTTCATTAGACACCACTTAGCTTTAGTGGATGGACTGAAAGAACAAAACCAAAATGTTGCAAACTGTTGGATTTGTACACACCCGCCGGTGACGTCCACCAGTCTACCATTTCTTGCAGTCCCAGTCTCGTGGGAAGAAATTAACTCTTGGGGTAACTGTGCAGACACATTAAGCAACAATGCCACTCAAAAATTTTGGAACACTACGGTAGGAAATACCGGTAGTGGGTTGGACTGATTTTCCATGGTGGCAGGGAAATCTAACAGGACAGATAATTCCAAGACTGTATCTATCTTTTAAAGGTGGGGCATGGGTACCCAGAAATAGAACTAGTATAACCTCTTTGGGAGAATACCGACACAGGGGTTAAAGATAAGTTTTGGGGTCACTACAGGAAGCTTAGATGCTTTCAAACCCTCCCTATTAGAACAATATCTACACACTGATAAATGGGAAAATAATGTTTTCTTTGAGAATGGAAATGATGAAACTTGTGCTAACAAACCAGGTAACCTGAGGTGTAATAAAGATGAAGGGTATCAGAAGAACACTCCCACCTGCGGAGAGCCTACCGCAGGATACTGCTCCCCACTAGGACAAAAGCCCGGATGGTGCATGATGAGTAATATTTCAAAGTTTATAGATTTGGCACACCGATTAGTATTACAGTATTCAGCTATATGGAACCTTCCACCATCAATGTATTGGGTATGTGGGGACAAGGCATGTAAGTGGCTTCCAGTAGGAGTCACCGGGAAATGCACCCTAGCTAGACTGACACCAGCCACCTATCTCATCACTCCAGATAGATTAAATCCATTGTCTATTCCAAAATATACACTACATAAACGATCTGCAGACAATAGACCTCGCCCAAATGGGAGACCACACATAGTGGAGATGGGGATAGCAAATAATTTTTTCAGTGCATTATTCATCTACCCTATGATAACTCAGACGTGGGATAAGTTGGTAGAATCCACAGATTACCTAGATGATCAAATATGGGATATTTTAGATATCCTCAATGGGTCCCTTGCAGTACAGAACCAGCTAATTATTGTTACTAACCAACATACCCTCGTGTTACATTACCTGACTGCAGCTCAAGGAGGGATGTGCCAGATTATTGGACCTGCATATTGTCATTATATTGATAATTCTAGTGTTTTTAACCCTCAAACATAAGCTAGAGGATGTCATAAAGTTAAGGAAACTATATGATGAGGCAAATCTGAAGAATCAAATTCATGGTGGGCAAACACCTTCTCCTTTTTTAACCCCGCAAATTGGTTCAAAGGCATAGGGGGATGGCTGACTGGGATAATACAAGCTGGCCTACAGGTTTTATTGATATGTCTTGCTATCTATTTAGTTTTTAAAATCTGTTTGATGTGTATTAAACGATGTACTAGGACACAGAGGAGGTATGAAGATGTGTATTGATCAAATGAAGGAACAAAAGGTGGGAATGTTAGAGCTAAAATCAGCATTTCTTCAGAAGACCTTGGTTTGTCAGAAAGGCTGATGCATAGCAGAAGTTGAGATAAGATGTTCCTTTTTTGTACAATACACAAACCCCCCCCCGCCTGAGTTATGAAAAGACACTCTGTGCTGGGAGCTAAGGGAAGGATGGAGTTTTCAAGGTAAAACTAGTATTCTATCTATTTAGTAACAAGTTGTGTAAACACCATATATGGTAATTCCGCTTCCTGCTTATGGGATTTATATAAATCCCTTCGTTAGCAATAAAGCAGAGCTTATTGATGCATACTTTTGTCTGTGTCTTATTCTCTCTGGTACCACATTCCGAGGAGGAAATGGTTACGAGATAACAGCGACGACAAGTCCAACCGACGACACAACGAACACCAACAACCGGGATGGAGGAAGACCCCACAATAGG
>JARQOD010003424.1:0-65137 GCA_033576555.1 Oophaga sylvatica | reverse complement strand
GTTTGGAGGATCCAAAGTTTATATGGATCCCATAGGTGTTCCTGGGGGGGCCCCAGACGAATACAAAGCTCAGAATCAGTCCTGGGGGGTTTCCGTTCTCTCATCCCAACTGTGCAGATCAATTACAATGTAGATTGGATAAATTTTATATACTACACCGAGAAAAGATTTATCAATATCAATTTTAGTCAAGATGCTTTCCAGGGTATAGTTGAGAAACTGGGCCCAAAACAAAGACTGACTCTTCAAAATTGGGACTGGCCATTGACATAAATTTTAGCTGAAAAAGTTTGAAGTCTGTGGGATGATAGGGGAAGAATTTTATACTTATATTACTCAGAATTCTGGAGTCAATGGTAAAACTATAGTGGCCCTTACAGAGATTAAAAATCTGGCTCGGGAAATAAAGCCAATGCAGAAGTAGATACCTCTTTCTTTTAAGAGGGCTTGGAGGACTTAAAGAATTTCTCCAACAACCCTGCTTGTGGTACAGGGCTTTTGGTGCTAGGATTGATAATTCTATGTTGTGTGATATCTATGTATAGGAAAGCTGTGACCAATGCAGCCGCCTCCTCAGGTACTTTCTTTCATCAGGAAGTTGTGTCGCTACTATATGAAGACACTGATAATGGTGATATGGAGAAATATACTCCGCAGGATAAACCTGATAAAACCCCCTATAACAAAATACAAATGGAAATAAGAGATTTAGTTTAGGGATAGTGGGAGAACTCCATGTGCATGTTTGGTAGGGACTTGGTTGTTTGGGGGCGGTCCATAAGGGGCCAGTTTCTAAAATGACCAAGCGAAGAAATCCATTACCCCTGTCCCCACACATGGACAGTCTCGAAGGCCGCATAAATTAAGGGAAAAACTTAGTGTTTAGGGGGGATTGTCAAGGTAAAATATAATTTTCTACTATACTTTTATATTTATAGTGTGTATATGTATTTTGTAAACACGAAGTTTCCCTTAAATGATATTATTCAGATTGAAACTTATTTTAGGACAATGTTAGTATCTGCTGGTGTTTGTCTCCATCTTGTGTCCTATCACTGTATTACACTAAATTGAACTGGATCTACTGAAATGCCCCCACCTTTGGAGAATTGAGGAAACACATGATACACGAGAACAATAGAATCTTTCTTCAAGAAACGAAACTGAGGATGACAACACGATCAAGGAGGACTTAGAAGAAGATCTAAGGACCAATTAGGATGACCAGATGCTGAATATATACATATATGGACATCATTCAGCATATCTCTTTCTCCTCAATCCCGCCTTTACTCCACCCCAATATTCTGTGTATGTAATCTTATGTACGTGAATAAAAAGTTCAGTGCTTACTGGAGATGGCCGCCTAATAGCACCATTTTCTTTAGGGCACGTTCTGAAGTCTGAACCAGCGTATTGCCTGATTCATTCTCGGTCGACCCGTGCTCTTAGTCTAATTTGGAGTGACTGGAGGATGAGTGGTTTGTCGTTACGACCCCGACACCTCAGCTACCGAAACATAACAGTATCACCGGCCAAAAAATTGAAAATTGTATGGTACTCACAGAAGGGAAAAAATATTGTGAAAGAAAAAAGGTTGTCAGAGTTGTCAGAGATATTTTTCTGTTTGTTGCATTTTTTTTTCCCTCTGTATCTCTGGGTGCTGGGGAGGATTTTTTTTTTTTTTCTCTCAATGGAGTTTGCACAGTTGTCTGGCCGTGTGGATCAGCTTGCCATTGAGGTTCGGAGTATTGCTGCCTATCTTGCTAGGTTGCCTGTTGTGGAACCTAGGATTCCCATGCCAGATTTGTTTTTAGGGGATCGAGCTAAGTTTCCGAATTTCAAAAATAATTGTAAATTGTTTTTTGCCTTAAAATCTAAGTCCTCAGGGAACGCAGCGCAGCAGGTTCAAATTGTCATCTCTCTCCTGCGCGGCGATCCTCAGGATTGGGCTTTTTCCCTGACACCTGGGGATCCTGTTTTGAGTGATGTTGATGCATTTTTTCAGGCTTTGGGGTTATTGTACGATGAGCCTAATGTCACTGATCAAGCTGAAAAAGCCTTGTTGGCATTAAATCAGGGTCTTAATGACGCTGAGTTATACTGTCAGAGATTCCGTAGGTGGGCAGTCCTGACCAAGTGGAATGACGACGCTTTGGCGGCCATTTTTTCGGAAGGGTCTGTCAGATAATGTAAAGGATGTTATAGTGGGATTCTCTGTCCCCTCTGGTCTCAATGATTCTATGTCATTAGCGATTCAAATTGACAGACGTTTGCGTGAGCGGAGAAGTATGCGTGGAATGGTGTTGTGTTATGTTACGGTAGCTGAGGAGTGCAGGTAAAAAAGGAAATACACCAGAGCAGTTGGAATCTATGAGATTGCAGTACCCTGACTAACCACCGCAACTAGAGGCAGCCGTGGAGCGTTCCTACGTTGGTCCTAGACGCCTCGTCACAGCCTGAGAAACTAACTACACCTAAAGATAGAAATAGGAAAGCTATCTGCCCCGGAGCAGAACCCCAAAGATAATAGAAAGCCCCCAAACATGTAATGGCGGTTAGACAAGAGGAAATACTGACACAGAAAGAAAATAGTATGAGCAAACGCTGGGGCCCAAACTATCTAAATAGAAAAGGATAGGAAGGGTACTTACTGCAATCTCAGAAAACCCTGAAAAAACACCAACTCTACTAATTTCAAAATCACCTGAGATCACACGACCTCTACCACCTAAATTAGTTCTCTGGTGTAACAAAAACAGCAGCCACTGAAAAAACTGGAAAAAGCAAAAGTACAAAACACAGTGGCTGGACTAAACCGAGAGGGCAAAAGCCCCCGGAGGGGACCCTGAAGGCCCCCACAGAAGTGCAGGACAAAACGCAAAAATATAGCAAAAACACAAAACAAGAAATTGTCTTATCTGATAGCAGGAGATGCAGACACGACACAGCAGGCTACAAGGGAAACTGGAAAGAAGGATTCAGACCAGAACAATTGATCACCGGCAACCCTGATGGGAAAATGACTCCCTTATAAAAGACCAATCAGTAACACCTGATTCCCAGTCCTCACAATCCTCACTAGTACCGCTTTAACCACCAGAGGGAGCCTCTGCTCAGAATCATCTCAAACCCATTCACAACAGTACCCCCCCCTTGAGGAGGGGTCACCGAACCCTCATTTGAGCAACCAGGTCGGTCAGGATGAGTTCTATGATACGCACGGAAAATATTGAATTCTCGTTTTTCTAGACGGAAACTCCAGTATTTGGTTAAGTGGAGAGGTTATGGTCAGGAAGACAATTCTTGGGTGTTTGCTTCGGACATCCATGCTAGGAGACTCATCCGTGCGTATCATAGAACTCATCCTGACCGACCTGGTTGCTCAAGTGAGGGTTCGGTGACCCCTCCTCAAGGGGGGGTACTGTTGTGAATGGACTTGAAATGAGTTCTGAGCAGAGGCTCCCTCTGGTAGTTACAAGCGGTACTGGACTGTCCAGTGAAGATTGTGAGGAGTGGGAATCAGGTATTACTGACTGGTCTTATATAAGGGAGTCGCCTTCCCATCAGGGTTGCCGGTGATCAATTGTTCTGGTCTCAATCCTTGAGTCCTGTTTCCTTTGTAGCCTGCTGTGTCGTGTCTGCATCTCCTGCTGACAGATGGGACGTTTTCTTCTTTTTGTTTTTGTGCTTGATTTTTGCATTTTGTCCTGCACTTCTGTGGGGGCCTTCGGGGTCCCCTCCGGGGGCTTTTGCCCTCTCAGTTTGGTTCAGCCACTGTTGTTTGTACTTTTGTTTTTTCGTTTTTTTCAGTGGCTGCTGTTTTGATTTTGTTACACCAGAGAGCTAATTTGGGTGGTGGAGGTCGTGTGATCTCAGGTGATTTTGAAATTAGTAGAGTTGGTGCTTTTCAGGGTTTTTTGGGATTGCAGTGAGTGCCCTTCCTGTCCCTTTCTGTTTGGGTAGTTTGGGCCCCGGCGTTTGCTCATACTGTTTTCTGTCTGTGTCGGTGTTTCGTCTTGTCTGGCCGCCATTGCGTGTTTGGGGGCTTTCTGTGTTCTTTGGGGATCTGCTCCGGGGCAGATAGCTTTCCTCTTTCTATCTTTGGGTGTGGTTGGTTTCTCGGGCTGTGGCGGGGCGTCTGGGACCGGCGTAGGAGCGCTCCACGGCTGCCTCTGGTTGTGGTGGTTGGTCGGGGAACTGCAATCTCATAGTTTCCAACTTCTCTGGTGTATTGCCTTTTTTACCTGCACTCCTCAGGTACCGAAACATAACACTGCTCCAAAAGATGGCATCAGACAAAAAGAGTGCTGCTGCTGCTCCGTGGGAACCCACTCTCATGGGGTAGAGAAGGGGTCGGTACGGAGCGTTCAGAGCAGCAATATGGCGGCTGCAGTCCTCCGAAGGGCTGAGAGAGGAGGGCGGAGCCTAAGCAGGGCTGAGAAGGAACGGCGGGCGGAGAAAAGCCCGCCCGGAAGTCTGGGAAAAAAGGGGCGGAGCCTGCGCCAAGACTAGGCCCGAAATTAAGCCGGGGCCTCAATTAAAATCTGCGGCTGGCGGAGGGGTGGGGGACGGCGCGGAGGCCCCCGAACCGTGAATAAAGAGGTGGGCTGCACCGGAAAAAAGCAGCGGTGCCACAAACCCCGGAGCAGCAAGGGCAGTAGAGGGGAGGGGGACGGAGCCGGCAAAAAAACTAGGCCCCAAATAAAGCCAGGGGCTCAATTAAAAAGCGCGGCCGCCGACGGAGGAGGGGGGAGGCGGAGCGGCCCGATTGCTCCGAAAAGACCCCACAGAAGGAGCCGCAACTCAGGGGCCCCCATAGGGGCGCGCAGCGGCACAACAGGGCGCCTGAAGCAGCGATGTGGCCCCAAAGAGAGAAAACTCCCTCTGATCCCCTAGGTGTGCCCCAAGGGAAATGAAGATGACCGCAAACTTCCCTTTTACAATGTTATAGGGTCCATTTTTTTTTTTTCCATGTCTTCTTTTCTTCATTTCTTCTTTTCTTCTATCTTCTTTCCTGTCTGGGAAAAGCGAGACAGTACCTGTCAGGCGAGCTGGACGTCCGGCATCCGTAGTAGGACGTCCAAGTCTCCTCCACCGACAGGCTCTGGTGGGCGAGTGGGTGGGAGACAGAGGCAGGCCCAGGGCTTCCTTCCTTTTTGAGATTACCTAAACACACGTCTGTGATAGGTATCTCCTTTAGGGTCCTGCCGAGTGGACATATGAGGATACGGGGTGGCAGTACACGCCGTACTCATAGTCTCTGTGTGGGACTACAGTAGTGACTGTTCACACTGTATCTGTCACGCTATCACTGCATACAGAAGGTCCGGGGTCTATGCTGACCCTAAGCAGGGGCCCTGACTAATCCCTCTACTTGGAGGTACTGTTGATGGTACAGAGGTCCAGGCCGACAGCGTAACCCTATCTCCTGCAAATCCCTGACCCTCAGTAATCTAGTCCTGAGAAGGACCCTGATCACAACCACAGGGGACTGGAAGATATATGCCTAAACACAGTAATAGACGAACGAGACAGTACAAGGGGTAAACTAAAATCCACCTTGCATACAAAACTCAGTCCACAACTACAGAGGGAACACCAATGGGTATGGAAATAAATGATAAAGCGAGGAGGGGAAAAAAACACACCAGGTACTCTTCACTTCAGACTTCACAATACCACGATCCGCTCTGCTGGTCTGCATGAATGCTTTCACCGACACATTCCTAGCAGACTGGCAGGTATTTGAAGGAATCTCATTACTGCAGCATTAACTGCAGCTGGGCGAGGCTGGGCCTCGTCTAACACAGAGAGAGAGAGAATTAACTCCCTCACTGCCGAAAAACACCAAGCACCAAAAACTCAGCTGCGAGAAGTCAGATTGTGTAATCGCGAAGATCTTCGAGGCGACATACCCGTGACAGTACCCCCTCTTCTACGAGGGGCCTCCGGACCCTCAGAGCCAGGCTTATCCGGGTGAGTCATGTGGAAGGCCCGAATTAATCGGTCTGCGTTAATATCCGACGCAGGAACCCACGTCCTCTCCTCAGGACCATACCCCTTCCAATGAACCAGGTACTGAAGGGACCGGCGGTTAAGACGTGAATCGATGATTTTCGACACCTGAAACTCCAAGTTACCATTGACCCCCACAGGAGGAGGAGGTAAAGGTGACGGTATCACCGGCGCCACATACCTCTTAAGCAAAGATCTGTGGAACACGTTGTGAATTTTAAACGTAGTAGGGAGGTCAAGACGGAATGCCACCGGATTAATTATAGAACTGATCCTGTATGGCCCGATGAACCTGGGACCCAGTTTCCAAGAGGAAACCTTAAGTTTTATATTCTTGGTAGACAACCATACCCGATCGTTCACACATAGGTCCGGACCAGACACTCTCCTCCTGTCAGCCATACGTTTGTATCGGTTCCCCATAGTACTTAGATTGTTCAGCACTCCTCTCCACACTGAAGCAAGTGATGACGAAAATCGTTCCTCCTCCGGAACCCCCGAAGAGCCCCCCCTACTGAAAGTACAAAACTGGGGATGAAAACCATATGCCCCAAAAAACGGGGACTTACCAGTGGACTCGCTCCGTCTATTGTTAAGAGCAAATTCTGCCAGAGGCAAGAAAGAAGCCCAGTCCTCCTGGTTCTCTGACACAAAACACCGGAGATATGTCTCCAAGCTCTGGTTCAGACGTTCTGTCTGACCATTGGTCTGAGGATGAAAAGCCGATGAAAACGACAACTGCATCCCCCGCCGTGTACAAAATGCCTTCCAGAATTTGGACACAAACTGAGACCCTCGATCCGACACCACATCGGAAGGTACCCCGTGAAGCCTCATAATCTTCCCAATGAACACCTGCGCCAGAATTTTAGCATTAGGAAGAGCAGGAAGAGCGATAAAATGAGCCATCTTGCTGAACCTGTCCACTACAACGAGTATGACTGTTTTACCCGAAGACGGCGGGAGGTCCGTAATAAAGTCCATAGACAGATGAGTCCAAGGACGCTCTGGGATCTTCAAAGGTAAGAGGGCCCCAGATGGACGGGTATGTGGGGTCTTAGAGTGCGCACAAACCCCACAGGACGCCACAAAAGTTACCACCTTCCTATGTAAGTTAGGCCACCAAAACCGCCGCGAGAGGAGATCCACAGTTGCTTTATTCCCTGGGTGGCCTGCCAAAGCTGAGTTATGGTGTGCCTCGATCACCTTTTGTCGCAAGTGTTCTGGAACAAACAGTCTCCCTGGAGGTCCAACAGGGGCGTCCCCCTGAGCCTCCAATACCTCCTTCTCAAGCTCAGAGCATACTGCCGACACCACCACCCCCTCCTGAAGGATCAGAACCGGGTCATCCGTCTTCCCGGCCCCAGGGAAACTCCGAGATAAGGCATCCGCCTTTACATTTTTTGACCCAGGACGATATGTGACAACAAAATTAAATCTGGTAAAAAACAACGACCACCTAGCTTGTCTGGGATTCAGACGTTTTGCGGACTCTAAATATAGCAGGTTCTTGTGATCGGTGATGACGGTGACCGGGTGGACTGCCCCCTCCAAAAAATGACGCCACTCCTCAAAAGCTAACTTAATGGCCAAGAGTTCCCTATTGCCGACATCGTAATTCCTCTCAGCGGACGACAATTTTTTAGAGAAGAAAGCGCACGGGTGCCACTTACCAGGGGACGAACCTTGAGATAATACCGCTCCCACCCCTACCTCAGAAGCGTCTACCTCCACAATGAACGGCTGAGACGCATCCGGTTGAATGAGTATGGGAGCCGAAGCAAAACATTTTTTCAAGGAGGAAAACGCTTGACAAGCCTTGTCAGACCACCTAGAAAAATCCGTCCCTTTTTTAGTCATGTCAGTGAGAGGTTTAACTATGGACAAGAAATTACGAATAAATTTCCGGTAGTAGTTAGCAAACCCCAGGAAACGTTGTAGTGCCTTAAGATCCTCTGGCAGATCCCACTCAAGAACTGCCCGCACTTTCCCAGGGTCCATACGAAAACCGGACGCTGACACCAGGAAACCTAAAAACTGAAGTTCCTGTACGGCGAACACACACTTTTCCCATTTGGCATACAGTTTATTATCCCGCAAGATCTGCAACACCTGCCTAACATGCTCCTGATGAGACACCAGATCCGGCGAGTAAATTAAGATGTCATCCAGATATATGACAACAAACTGTCCCACAAGGCGGCGAAAAATGTCATTAACAAAGTGTTGGAACACCGCCGGGGCATTAGTCAGACCGAATGGCATGACAAGGTTCTCATAATGCCCATCCGGAGTGTTAAACGCCGTCTTCCATTCATCCCCCTCCTTCATCCTAATCAGATTGTACGCCCCCCTGAGATCCAACTTAGAGAACCATTTGGCGCCCACGATCTGATTGAAGAGATCGGAGATAAGTGGGAGCGGATATGGATCTCGGACCGTAATCCGATTAAGTTCACGGAAATCCAGGCAAGGGCGTAGGCCTCCATCTTTCTTCTTCACAAAGAAGAACCCCGCGGCCACCGGGGAAGATGAAGGTCTAATATGCCCCTTAGCCAGACTCTCTGAAATATAATCCTTCATGGCCTGCCTCTCAGGACCAGAAAGGTTATACAACCTAGATTTCGGTAACTTGGCCCCAGGGAGCAATTTAACAGCACAGTCATACACGCGATGAGGAGGTAGTTCTTGACACCCTTTCTCCGAGAATACATCCTCAAAGTCCACCAGAAATGGAGGTAAGGTCCTAGGAGCGATCGCACCGATGACCGTATTCATGCAGTTTTTATTACAGAATTCACTCCATTGGCTTATCTCTCCGGATTGCCAATTAATAACCGGGTTATGCTTAGTTAACCAAGGAAGGCCCAGCACTATAGGAGTGGGAAGACCCTCCAATACGTAACACGACAACAGTTCTTTATGTATCGCCCCCACTTGGAGATTTATGTTATACACTGCTTGCAAAAAACTACCCTGACCGAGAGGTCTGGCGTCGATCGAGAATATGGGGATGAGTTTAGCCAATACACTCAGTCGCATACCATGAACCCGGGCAAACCGAGCGTCCACCAGATTAGCCCCAGCCCCACTATCCAGAAGAACAGATATCCTCTCAGTTCTCGTACCCACCACCACCTCCGCCGGTACGAGGAATTGAGACGGACCTAGGGACGAAATACCTACTCCCAGATTGCCGTCCACCACACAACCTGGGATCAATAGTTTTCCGGCGACTTCTCCCTCTGCAAAGGATGGGATGGACACCCCCCAATAAAGTGTCCCTTTTTCCCTCAGAAGAAACACCTTCCTGTCTTGTGGCGCACTGCCGATCCCCTCCCCCGGAATGATGTCCCTCCTAACTGCATCGGCTCTTCTGGACTGACCAGGGGAACCTCCATATAGGGGCCCTAGTAGAAGGTGGAGTCATCACAGGGGGCGGAGTTTCCCCGCACCTCTCCCGAAGCCGTCTGTCAATGCGAATAGCAAGGGCTGTTATGATTTGGTAGCTGAGGAGTGCAGGTAAAAAGGCAATACACCAGAGCAGTTGGAATCTATGAGATTGCAGTACCCTGACTAACCACCACAACTAGAGGCAGCCGTGGAGCGTTCCTACGTTGGTCCTAGACGCCTCGTCACAGCCTGAGAAACTAACTATACCTAAAGATAGAAAGAGGAAAGCTATCTGCCCCGGAGCAGATCCCCAAAGAACATAGAAAGCCCCCAAACATGTAATGGCGGTTAGACAAGAAGAAATACTGACACAGACAGAAAATAGTATGAGCAAACGTTGGGGCCCAAACTATCTAAATAGAAAAGGATAGGAAGGGCACTTACTGCAATCCCAAAAAACCTGAAAAAGCACCAACTCTACTAATTTCAAAAACACCTGAGATCACACGACCTCAACCACCTAAATTAGTTCTCTGATGTAACAAAATCAAAACAGCAGCCACTGAAAAAACTGGAAAAAGCAAATGTACAAAACATCAGTGGCTGAACTAAACTGAGAGGGCAAAAGCCCCCAGAGGGGACCCAGGAGGCCCCCACAGAAGTGCAGGACAAAATGCAAAAATCAAGCACAAAAACAAAAAGAAGAAAATGTCTTATCTGTTAGCAGGAGATGCAGACACGACACAGCAGGCTACAAAGGAAACAGGAATCAAGGATTGAGACCAGAACAATTGCTCACCGGCAACCCTGATGGGAAGGCGACTCCCTTATATAAGACCAGTCAGTAACACCTGATTCCCAATTCTCACAATCTTCACTGGACAGTCCAGTACCACTTGTAACCACCAGAGGGAGCCTCTGCTCAGAACTCATCTCAAGTCCATTCACAACAGTACCCCCCCTTGAGGAGGGGTCACCGAACCCTCACTTGAGCAACCAGGTCGGTCAGGATGAGTTCTATGATACGCACGGATGAGTCTCCTAGCATGGATTTCAGAAGCAAACACCCAAGAATTGTCTTCCTGACCATAACCTCTCCACTTAACCAAATACTGGAGTTTCCGTCTAGAAAAACGAGAATTCAATATTTTCTCAACCACAAACTCCATATTGCCCTCAACCAGAACAGGGTCAGGAGGCAAAGCAGTAGGAACCACTGGCTCAACAAACCTCTTTAACAAGGACTTGTGGAACACGTTATGGATCTTAAATGTCCCTGGAAGAAGCAAACGAAAAGAAAACAGGATTAAGAATCTCCATGATCTTATAAGGTCCAATGAACCTAGGCTTAAATTTAGGAGATGCCACTCTCATAGGAATATTTCTTGAGGACAACCAGACCAAGTCCCCCACTTTAAACCGAGGACCATCAGTCCTATGCCGGTTAGCAAACCGCTGGGCCCTCTCCTGAGAGAGGGACAACCTCTCCACTACCTGATCCCAAATCTGTTGCATACGCTCCACCACAGAGTCAACACCTGGACAGGCAGAAGCCTCCGTCTGTCCTGAAGAAAATCGAGGGTGAAACCCAGAATTACAGAAAAATGGAGACATCAAAGTGGCAGAGCTAGCCCTATTATTAAGAGCAAACTCAGCCAAAGGCAAAAAAGAGACCCAGTCATCCTGATCAGCAGACACAAAGCATCTTAGATAAGTCTCCAATGTCTGGTTTGTTCTCTCAGTTTGACCATTGGTCTGAGGATGAAATGCCGAGGAGAAAGACAATTGAACACCAAGTTTAGAACAAAAGGTCCTCCAAAATCTGGAAACAAACTGGACTCCTCTGTCAGACACAATGTTCTCAGGAATGCCGTGTAAACGAACCACGTGCTGAAGGAACAAAGGCACCAATTCAGAGGAGGAAGGCAACTTAGGTAATGCCACAAGATGTATCATCTTGGAAAACCTATCACAAATCACCCAGATGACGGTCATTCTCTGAGAAACAGGGAGGTCGGAAATGAAATCCATAGAGATATGGGTCCATGGTCTCTTGGGCACAGGCAATGGCATCAACAAACCACTAGAGCGAGAGCAAGGCTTGGAGCGAGAGCAAGTCCCGCAGGACTGCACAAATTCCCTGACATCACGAGACAAGGTAGGCCACCAAAAGGACCGACTAACCAAGTCTCTGGTACCAAAAATTCCGGGACGACCGGCCAACGCGGAGCAATGAATCTCAGACATCACACTCTTTTTCCACTGGTCCGGGACAAACAATTTCCCAACAGGGCAGCGCTCGGGCCTATCCTCCTGACACCCCTCCAGAGCCAGTCTCAAATTGGGCGAGATGGCGGAAAGAACTACACCTTCTTTCAAAATAACAGAAGGATCAGATACCTCAGGAGAGTCCGCAAGGAAACTCCTCGAGAGAGCATCCGCCTTAACATTCTTAGTGCCAGGAAGAAAGGAGACCACAAAATTAAAACGTGTGAAAAACAAGGCCCACCTGGCCTGTCTAGGATTAAGTCGCTTGGCAGATTCCAGATAAACCAGATTCTTATGGTCCGTAAGGACCACCACCTGATGTTTGGCTCCCTCCAGCCAATGTCTCCACTCTTCAAAAGCCCACTTCATGGCCAATAACTCCCGATTACCAACGTCATAATTACGTTCAGTAGGAGAAAATTTTCGAGAGAAAAAGGCACAAGGGTTACTTTTAGAGGTCTTTGGATCTCTTTGGGACAAAACGGCACCTGCCCCAATTTCAGAGGCATCAACCTCCACCTGAAATGGCAGAGAAACATCAGGTTGCCGTAGAACAGGAGCAGAAGTGAATCTCTGCTTAAGTTCCTGAAATGCAGAGACTGCCTCAGGAGGCCAATTCACCACATCAGAACTCTTTTTGGTCAAATCAGTTAATGGTTTAACAATAACCGAGAAATTACCAATAAATTTACGATAAAAATTGGCAAAACCCAAAAATCTCTGAAGAGCCTTTAATGAAGTAGGTTGGACCCAATCACAGATGGCCTGAACCTTGACCGGGTCCATTTCAATAACAGATGGGGACAAAATGAATCCCAAAAATGAGATCCTCTGTACGCCAAAAAAACACTTTGATCCCTTCACATTCAGAGCATTCTCTCTCAAAATCTGGAATACAGTTCGAACATGTTTCACATGAGAGTCCCAGTCATTAGAAAAAATCAAGATATCATCCAAATAAACAATCAGAAATTTATCCACAAAATCCCTGAAAATGTCATTCATGAAGGACTGGAAGACAGAAGGAGCATTAGTGAACCCAAAGGGCATCACAAGGTACTCAAAATGCCCCTCAGGGTTGTTAAATGCCGTCTTCCATTCATCCCCGTGCTTAATGCGAATAAGGTTATATGCCCCCCTGAGGTCAAGCTTGGTAAACCAAGTAGCGTCTTTCACCCTGGAAAACAGGTCAGAAATCAAGGGTAACGGATATTGATATTTCACAGTAATATTGTTCAAAAGACGATAATCAATACACGGCCTTAATGAACCATCCTTTTGGCCACAAAGAAAAAACCGGCACCTAAGGGTGAAGAGGATGGTCTGATATGACCCTTCTCTAATGACTCCTTGATATAAGACCGCATAGCGTCATGTTCAGGTACAGACAAGTTAAAAAGGCGACCTTTAGGGAATTTACTACCAGGCACTAATTCAATAGCGCAGTCATAGCTCCTATGGGGAGGCAAGGATGCAGATTTACTTTCGCTAAACACATCAGAAAAATCCATCAAAAAGTCAGGAACATCCTGAGCCTGGGGGGAGGCAGAAAAAACAGGAGTGTTGGTATTAACACATTGGCAGCCCCAACTGGTTACAGACACAGATTTCCAATCCAAAACAGGATTATGAGACTGTAACCAAGGGAAACCCAGCACGATAATGTCATGCAGATTATACAGAACCAAAAATTTGCAGCTCTCCTGATGATCAGGTTTCAACCCTCATTATCACCTGAGTAGAGAACTGAGGTTTATTCTCAGCCAAAGGGGTAGAATCGATCCCCAGTAGGGAATAGACTTCTGTAGGGGTATCAAGGGAAACCCGCAACGTTTAGCAAAATCAAAATCCATCAGGTTAATAGCTGCTCCCGAATCAACGAAAGCCTGAGCAGAAAATGAGGACAGAGAGCATATCAGAGTAACAGTTAATAAAAACTTAGTCTGAACACTACCCAAGACAACTGAGCTTGCAAAACGTCTTCCCCGCTTAGGGCAGACTGAAATAGCATGAGAGGCATCACCACAGTAGAAACATAACCCATTGCGCTTTCGAAACTCATGACGCTGTGCCCCAGAAACCACTCTATCACACTGCATGGGTTCAGAAGCAGGTTCACAAGGCAACACTATTCCACGCATACTTCTCCGCTCACGCAAACATCTGTCAATTTGAATCGCTAATGACATAGAATCATTGAGACCAGAGGGGATAGGGAATCCCACCATAACATCCTTTACATTATCAGACAGACCCTTCCGAAAAAGGGCTGCCAAAGCGTCGTCATTCCATTTGGTCAGGACTGCCCACCTGCGGAATCTCTGACAGTATAACTCAGCGTCATCAAGACCCTGATTTAATGCCAACAAGGCTTTTTCAGCTTGATCAGTGACATTAGGCTCATCGTACAATAACCCCAAGGCCTGAAAAAATGCATCAACATCACTCAAAACAGGATCCCCAGGTGTCAGGGAAAAAGCCCAATCCTGAGGATCGCCGCGCAGGAGAGAGATGACAATTTGAACCTGCTGCGCTGCGTTCCCTGAGGACTTAGATTTTAAGGCAAAAAACAATTTACAATTATTTTTGAAATTCAGAAACTTGGCTCGATCCCCCAAAAACAAATCTGGCATGGGAATCCTAGGTTCCACAACAGGCAACCCAGCAAGATAGGTAGCAATACTCCGAACCTCAGTGGCAAGCTGATCCACACGGCCAGACAACTGTGCAAACTCCATTGAGAGAAAAAATCCTCCCCAGCACCCAGAGATACAGAGGGAAAAAAAAAAAAATGCAACAAACAGAAAAATATCTCTGACAACTCTGACAACCTTTTTTTTTCTTTCACAATATTTTTCCCTTCTGTGAGTACCGTATAATTTTCAGTTTAGGCCGGTGATACTGTTATGATTTGGTAGCTGAGGAGTGCAGGTAAAAAGGCAATACACCAGAGCAGTAGGAATCTATGAGATTGCAGTACCCTGACTAACCACCACAACTAGAGGCAGCCGTGGAGTGTTCCTACGTTGGTCCTAGACGCCTCGTCACAGCCTGAGAAACTAACTAACCTAAAGATAGAAAGAGGAAAGCTATCTGCCCCGGAGCAAAACCCAAAGAAATAGAAAGCCCCCAAACATGTAATGGCGGTTAGACAAGAAGAAATACTGACACAGAAGAAAATAGTATGAGCAAACGTTGGGGCCCAAACTATCTAAATAGAAAAGGATAGGAAGGGCACTCCCAAAAAACCCTGAAAAAGCACCAACTCTACTAATTTCAAAAACACCTGAGATGACACGACCTCAACCACCTAAATTAGTTCTCTGGTGTAACAAAATCAAAACAGCAGCCACTGAAAAAACTGGAAAAAGCAAATGTACAAAACATCAGTGGCTGAACTAAAATGAGAGGGCAAAAGCCCCCAGAGGGGACCCAGGAGGCCCCCACAGAAGTGCAGGACAAAATGCAAAAATCAAGCACAAAAACAAAAAGAAGAAAATGTCTTATCTGTTAGCAGGAGATGCAGACACGACACAGCAGGCTACAAAGGAAACAGGAATCAAGGATTGAGACCAGAACAATTGCTCACCGGCAGCCCTGATGGGAAGGCGACTCCCTTATATAAGACCAGTCAGTAACACCTGATTCCCAATCCTCACAATCTTCACTGGACAGTCCAGTACCGCTTGTGTTATGTAACGGTAGCTGAGGAGTGCAGGTAAAAAAGGAAATACACCAGAGCAGTTGGAATCTATGAGATTGCAGTACCCTGACTAACCACCGCAACTAGAGGCAGCCGTGGAGCGTTCCTACGTTGGTCCTAGACGCCTCGTCACAGCCTGAGAAACTAACTATACCTAAAGATAGAAAGAGGAAAGCTATCTGCCCCGGAGCAGATCCCCAAAGAACATAGAAAGCCCCCAAACATGTAATGGCGGTTAGACAAGAAGAAATACTGACACAGACAGAAAATAGTATGAGCAAACGTTGGGGCCCAAACTATCTAAATAGAAAAGGATAGGAAGGGCACTTACTGCAATCCCAAAAAACCCTGAAAAAGCACCAACTCTACTAATTTCAAAAACACCTGAGATCACACGACCTCAACCACCTAAATTAGTTCTCTGATGTAACAAAATCAAAACAGCAGCCACTGAAAAAACTGGAAAAAGCAAATGTACAAAACATCAGTGGCTGAACTAAACTGAGAGGGCAAAAGCCCCAGAGGGGACCCAGGAGGCCCCCACAGAAGTGCAGGACAAAATGCAAAAATCAAGCACAAAAACAAAAAGAAGAAAATGTCTTATCTGTTAGCAGGAGATGCAGACACGACACAGCAGGCTACAAAGGAAACAGGAATCAAGGATTGAGACCAGAACAATTGCTCACCGGCAACCCTGATGGGAAGGCGACTCCCTTATATAAGACCAGTCAGTAACACCTGATTCCCAATCCTCACAATCTTCACTGGACAGTCCAGTACCACTTGTAACCACCAGAGGGAGCCTCTGCTCAGAACTCATCTCAAGTCCATTCACAAGATAGAAAGAGGAAAGCTATCTGCCCCGGAGCAGAACCCCAAAGATAATAGAAAGCCCCCAAACATGTAATGGCGGTTAGACAAGAGGAAATACTGACACAGAAAGAAAATAGTATGAGCAAACGCTGGGGCCCAAACTATCTAAATAGAAAAGGATAGGAAGGGTACTTACTGCAATCTCAGAAAACCCTGAAAAAACACCAACTCTACTAATTTCAAAATCACCTGAGATCACACGACCTCTACCACCTAAATTAGTTGTCTGGTGTAACAAAAACAAAACAGCAGCCACTGAAAAAAAACTGGAAAAAGCAAAAGTACAAAACACAGTGGCTGGACTAAACTGAGAGGGCAAAAGCCCCGGAGGAGACCTGAAGGCCCCACAGAAGTGCAGGACAAAATGCAAAAATATAGCAAAAACACAAAATAAGAAATTGACTTATCTGATAGCAGGAGATGCAGACACGACACAGCAGGCTACAAGGAAAACTGGAAAGAAGGATTCAGACCAGAACAATTGATCACCGGCAACCCTGATGGGAAAATGACTCCCTTGTATAAGACCAATCAGTAACACCTGATTCCCAGTCCTCACAATCCTCACTAGTACCGCTTGTAACCACCAGAGGGAGCCTCTGCTCAGAACTCATCTCAAACCCATTCACAACAGTACCCCCCCTTGAGGAGGGGTCACCGAACCCTCATTTGAGCAACCAGGTCGGTCAGGATGAGTTCTATGATACGCACGGATAAGTCTCCTAGCATGGATGTTCGAAGCAAACACCAAGAATTGTCTTCCTGACCATAACCTCTCCATTTAACCAAATACTGGAGTATTCGTCTAGAAAAACGAGAATCCAATATTTTCTCAACCACATACTCCAGATTGCCCTCAACCAAAACAGGGTCAGGAGGCACAGCAGCAGGAACCACTGGCTCAACAAACCTCTTCAACAAGGACTTGTGGAACACGTTATGGATCTTAAATGTCCCTGGAAGAAGCAAACGAAAAGAAACAGGATTAATAATCTCCATGATCTTATAAGGTCCAATGAACCTAGGCTTAAATTTAGGAGATGCTACTCTCATAGGAATATTCTTTGAGGACAACCAGACCAAGTCCCCCACTTCAAACCGAGGACCATCAGTCCTATGCCGGTTAGCAAACCGCTGGGCCTTCTCCTGAGAGAGGGACAACCTCTCCACTACCTGGTCCCAAATCTGCTGCATACGCTCAACAACAGAGTCAACACCTGGACAGACAGAAGCCTCCGTCTGTCCTGAAGAAAATCGAGGGTGAAACCCAGAATTACAGAAAAACGGAGACATCAAAGTGGCAGAGCTAGCCCTATTATTAAGAGCAAACTCAGCCAAAGGCAAAAAAGAGACCCAGTCATCCTGATCAGCAGACACAAAGCATCTTAGATAAGTCTCCAATGTCTGGTTTGTTCTCTCAGTTTGACCGTTGGTCTGAGGATGAAATGCCGAGGAGAAAGACAATTGAACACCCAGTTTAGAACAAAAAGTCCTCCAAAATCTGGAAACAAACTGGACTCCTCTGTCAGACACAATGTTCTCAGGAATGCCGTGTAAACGAACCACGTGCTGAAGGAACAACGGCACCAATTCAGAGGAGGAAGGCAACTTAGGTAATGGCACAAGATGTATCATTTTGGAAAACCTATCACAAATTACCCAGATGGTGGTCATTCTCTGAGAAACAGGAAGATCGGAAATGAAATCCATAGAGATATGGGTCCATGGTCTCTTGGGCACAGGCAATGGCATCAACAAACCACTAGAGCGAGAGCAAGGCTTGGAGCGAGAGCAAGTCCGCAGGACTGCACAAATTCCCTGACATCGCGAGACAAGGTAGGCCACCAAAAGGACCGACTAACCAAGTCTCTGGTACCAAAAATTCCGGGATGCCCAGCCAATGCGGAACAATGAATCTCAGACATCACACTCTTTTTCCATTGGTCCGGGACAAACAATTTTCCAACAGGGCAGCGCTCGGGCCTATCCTCCTGACACCCCTCCAGAGCAAGTCTCAAATTGGGCGAGATGGCGGAAAGAACTACACCCTCCTTCAAAATAACAGAGGGATCAGATAGCTCAGGAGAGTCCGCAAGGAAACTCCTCGAGAGGGCATCCCCTTAACATTCTTAGTGCCAGGAAGAAAGGAAACCACAAAATTAAAACGTGTGAAAAACAAGGCCCACCTGGCCTGTCTAGGATTGAGTCGCTTGGCAGATTCCAGATAGACCAGATTCTTATGGTCCGTAAGGACCACCACCTGATGTTTGGCTCCCTCCAGCCAATGTCTCCACTCTTCAAAAGCCCACTTCATGGCCAATAACTCCCGATTACCCACGTCATAATTACGTTCAGTAGGAGAAAATTTTCGAGAGAAAAAGGCACAAGGGTTACTTTTAGAGGTCTCTGGATCTTTTTGGGACAAAACGGCACCTGCCCCAATTTCAGAGGCATCAACCTCCACCTGAAATGGCAGAGAAACATCAGGCTGCCGTAGAACAGGAGCAGAAGTGAATCTCTGCTTAAGTTCCTGAAACGCAGAGACTGCCTCAGGAGGCCAATTCACCACATCAGAACCCTTTCTGGTCAAATCAGTTAATGTTTAACAATAACCGAGAAATTACCAATAAATTTACGATAAAAATTGGCAAAACCCAAAAATCTCTGAAGAGCCTTTAATGAAGTAGGTTGGACCCAATCACAGATGGCCTGAACCTTGACCGGGTCCATTTCAATAACAGATGGGGACAAAATGAATCCCAGAAATGAGATCTTCTGTACGCCAAAAAGACACTTTGATCCCTTCACATACAGAGCATTCTCTCTCAAAATCTGGAATACAGTTCGAACATGTTTCACATGAGAGTCCCAGTCATTAGAAAAAATCAAGATATCATCCAAATAAACAATCAGAAACTTGTCCACAAAATCCCTGAAAATGTCATTCATGAAGGACTGGAAGACGGAAGGAGCATTAGTGAGCCCAAAGGGCATCACAAGGTACTCAAAATGCCCTTCAGGGTGTTAAATGCCGTCTTCCATTCATCCCCGTGCTTAATGCGAATAAGGTTATACGCCCCCCTGAGGTCAAGCTTGGTAAACCAAGTAGCGTTTTTCACCCTGGAAAACAGGTCAGAAATCAAGGGTAACGGGTATTGATATTTCACAGTAATATTGTTCAAAAGACGATAATCAATACACGGCCTTAATGAACCATCTTTTTTGGCCACAAAGAAAAAACCGGCACCTAAGGGTGAAGAGGATGGTCTGATATGACCCTTCTCCAATGATTCCTTGATATAAGACCGCATAGCGTCATGTTCAGGTACAGACAAGTTAAAAAGGCGACCTTTAGGGAATTTACTACCTGGCACTAATTCAATAGCGCAGTCATAGCTCCTATGGGGAGGTAAGGATGCAGATTTACTTTCGCTAAACACATCAGAAAAATCAAACAAAAAGTCAGGAACATCCTCAGCCTGGGGGGAGGCAGAAAAAACAGGAGTGTTGGTATTAACACATTGGCAGCCCCAACTGGTTACAGACACAGATTTCCAATCCAAAACAGGATTATGAGACTGTAACCAAGGGAAACCCAGCACTATAATGTCATGCAGATTATATAGAACCAAAAATTTGCAGCACTCCTGGTGATCAGGTTCAACCCTCATTATCACCTGAGTAGAAAACTGGGGTTTATTCTCAGCCACAGGGGTAGAATCGATCCCCAGTAAAGGAATAGACTTCTGTAGGGGTATCAAGGGAAACCCACAACGTTTAGCAAAATCATAATCCATCAGGTTAATAGCTGCTCCAGAATCAACGAAAGCCTGAGCGGAAAATGAGGACAGAGAGCATATCAGAGTGACAGTTAATAAAAACTTAGTCTGAACACTACCCAAGACAACTGAGCGTGCAAAATGTCTTCCCCGCTTAGGGCAGACTGAAATAGCATGAGAGGCATCACCACAGTAGAAACATAACCCATTGCGCTTTCGAAACTCATGACGCTGTGCCCCAGACACCACTCCATCACACTGCATGGGCTCAGAGCTGGCTCACAAGCCAACACCACTCCACGCATACTTCTCCGCTCACGCAAACGTCTGTCAATTTGAATCGCTAATGACATAGAATCATTGAGACCAGAGGGGACAGGGAATCCCACCATAACATCCTTTACATTATCCGACAGACCCTTCCGGAAAAGGGCCGCCAAAGCGTCGTCATTCCACTTGGTCAGGACTGCCCACCTACGGAATCTCTGACAGTATAACTCAGCGTCATCAAGCCCCTGATTTAATGCCAACAAGGCTTTTTCAGCTTGATCAGTGACATTAGGCTCATCGTACAATAACCCCAAAGCCTGAAAAAATGCATCAACATCACTCAAAACAGGATCCCCAGGTATCAGGGAAAAAGCCCAATCCTGAGGATCGCCGCGCAGGAGAGAGATGATAATTTGAACCTGCTGCGCTGCATTTCCTGAGGACTTAGATTTTAAGGCAAGAAACAATTTACAATTATTTTTGAAATTCTGAAACTTAGCTCGATCCCCTAAAAACAAATCTGGCATGGGGATCCTAGGTTCCACAACAGGCAACCTAGCAAGATATGCAGCAATACTCTGAACCTCAGTGGCAAGCTGATCCACACGGCCAGACAACTGTGCAAACTCCATTGGGAGAAAAGATCCCCCCCAGCACCCAGAGATACAGAGGGAAAAAAAAAAAAAAAAAAATGCAACAAACAGAAAAATATCTCTGACAACTTTTCTTCCTTCAAAATATTTTTTCCCTTCTGTGAGTACCATACAATTTTTATGGCCGGTGATACTGTTATGTTTCGGTAGCTGAGGAGTGCAGGTAAAAAAGGCAATACACCAGAGCAGTTGGAATCTATGGGATTGCAGTACCCTGACTAACCACCACAACTAGAGGCAGCCGTGGAGCGTTCCTACGTTGGTCCTAGACGCCTCGTCACAGCCTGAGAAACTAACTACACCTAAAGATAGAAATAGGAAAGCTATCTGCCCCGGAGCAGAACCCCAAAGATAATAGAAAGCCCCCAAACATGTAATGGCGGTTAGACAAGAGGAAATACTGACACAGAAAGAAAATAGTATGAGCAAACGCTGGGGCCCAAACTATCTAAATAGAAAAGGATAGGAAGGGACTTACTGCAATCTCAGAAAACCCTGAAAAAACACCAACTCTACTAATTTCAAAATCACCTGAGATCACACGACCTCTACCACCTAAATTAGTTCTCTGGTGTAACAAAAACAAAACAGCAGCCACTGAAAAAAAACTGGAAAAAGCAAAAGTACAAAACACAGTGGCTGGACTAAACTGAGAGGGCAAAAGCCCCCGGAGGGGACCCTGAAGGCCCCCACAGAAGTGCAGGACAAAATGCAAAAATATAGCAAAAACACAAAATAAGAAATTGACTTATCTGATAGCAGGAGATGCAGACACGACACAGCAGGCTACAAGGGAAACTGGAAAGAAGGATTCAGACCAGAACAATTGATCACCGGCAACCCTGGTGGGAAAATGACTCCCTTATATAAGACCAATCAGTAACACCTGATTCCCAGTCCTCACAATCCTCACTAGTACCGCTTGTAACCACCAGAGGGAGCCTCTGCTCAGAACTCATCTCAAACCCATTCACAACACGCTTGTAACCACCAGAGGGAGCCTCTGCTCAGAACTCATCTCAAGTCCATTCACAACAAAGGGCCATAGCGGCTTCCAGTGACGTGGGGGGGTCATACTGTGCCAGCACATCCTTTAATTTATCAGATAAACCTTGACAAAACTGGCTCCTAAGAGCCGGGTCATTCCACTGCGTGTCCGTGGCCCACCTACGGAACTCCGAACAGAATTCCTCCGCCGGACGATCTCCCTGCTGTATCTTACGTAACTTAGATTCAGCAAGAGAGATCCGATCCGGGTCATCATATACAAGACCCAGAGCTGCGAAAAACCTATCCACTGACTGGAGAGCCGGGCAGCCCGGGGGAAGGGAGAATGCCCAGGATTGGGGGTCCCCTTGTAGGAGCGAGATGACAATCCCCACCCTTTGTTCTTCACTCCCCGATGACCGAGGTCGCAGCCAAAAGTACAATTTACATGCCTCCCGGAAAGCAAAAAACTTGTCCCGCCCCCCAGTGAACCTGTCAGGGAGAGCTACTTTAGGTTCTGGACCGGCTTGCTCCGGGGGGTACAAAACCTTGGACTTAACGTCCGCCAGCTCCATGGACAAACTCTGCAACTGCCGAGCTAGACTGGCTACTGGATCCATGGTGGCTGGAAAAAATCTTTAGTGCGGTCGGTGAAAATGTCACGCTATCACTGCATACAGGAGGTCCGGGGTCTATGCTGACCCTAAGCAGGGGTCCTGACTAATCCCTCTACCTGGAGGTACTGTTGATGGTACAGAGGTCCAGGCCGACAGCGTAACCCTATCTCCTGCAAATCCCTGACCCTCAGTAATCTAGTCCTGAGAAGGACCCTGATCACAACCACAGGGGACTGGAAGATATATGCCTAAACACAGTAATAGACGAACGAGACAGTACAAGGGGTAAACTAAAATCCACCTTGCATACAAAACTCAGTCCACAACTACAGAGGGAACACAAACGGGTATGGAAATAAATGATAAAGCGAGGAGGGGAAAAAACCACACCAGGTACTCTTCACTTCAGACTTCACAATACCACGATCCGCTCTGCTGGTCTGCATGAATGCTTTCACCGATACATTCCTAGCAGACTGGCAGGTATTTGAAGGAATCTCATTACTGCAGCATTAACTACAGCTGAGCGAGGCTGGGCCTCGTCTAACACAGAGAGAGAGAGAATTAACTCCCTCACTGCCGAAAAACACCAAGCACCAAAAACTCAGCTGCGAGAAGTCAGATTGTGTAATCGCGAAGATCTTCGAGGCGACACACCCGTGACAGTATCCCTCTGGAAGTACCTGAAAAGGAACGACGCACAATAGAGAGACCCGTGTCCACCTCCTACTGACACTAAGCTAAAACTGATTTGCTTCTTGCAGTCGGTGGGGTGTATACTGCGGAGGAGGAGCCAACCTTTATTTTTGCATATGCATAGTGTCAGCGCCTCCTAGTGGCAGCAGCATACACCCATGGTTATCTGTGTCTCCCAATGAAGCGATAGAGAAATACACGTTATATGTACAATCCCCTGGCCTTGTATCATTACTATCACAGCTGGGCAGGTGAATACACATGAGTTTTCACCTGCAGCGTCGCTTCAGTCTGCATCTATTTCAAGCATACTGTAGCGATGCTGCTGTTTATAACTCATATGTGTATTCCCCTGCCCAGGCGTGATAAATTCTGAAGTGAGGATGCGTTATTTGGGGCATCACCACTTCAGCATGACACCAGGCCTGGGGATTGTAGAAGATGTATAATCTTTATCATCTCTCCACTCTGCGTTCAAAATCAAGTCACAGTGATGATACTACAAATAATATTTATAGTCACATGGTCAGGTATAATAAAGAGTGACAGATGTTAGTGCATCCCCAAATCACTATTTGTAACAGGTGACACAAATATTAGTTGTTTTATCTCCACCATCGCTGCAAATGGAACCAAAACTGGAGATAAAGGTCATAAAACTTGTGTGTGAGTGGATGTATAGTCACCTGGTCAGGATTACTAGTAAATTCATGATGCACAAAAAACACAGCATCATGAATTCACTGGTAAACCTGGCCAGCTGATTATTGTATTTCAGTGTAAAAACAGACTGCACTCGGTACAGGTATAAACACAGGCATTTTATTAACATACAGACAAGAACACTTTTTTTACACCATTTGTTCTTGCCATTCCACCCGTCCTACATCTGACATGAAGTAGGCTGCAAATTGGTCCCTCATTTGGCCAACTTCAACAGAAGACCTGAGAGGGTGCTGAGTGAATTCAGGCAATGGGTTAGGAGCTGCATCATCAAGTTCAAAGTTTGGGTGCTCTTTAGACATAACACAATTATGTAGCACCACACAGGCCTTCACCACTTCATCCACTGTTTCCAGTTTCAGATGAATGGCTGTGCCCAGAATGCGCCATCTGGAAACAAGTATACTGAAGGCACACTCTACAGTTCTTCTGGTCAGCCTGTAATTAAATATTTTTTTGTTGTGGTCCAAGTCCCGGCTGGAGTAGGGTTTGAGCAGGTGTTGGCTCATCTGGAAAGCCTCATCCCCAACCATGACAAATGGCAGTGGTGGACGTTCGATGTGGGGAAGAGGCCGTGGCATGGGGAAATTGAACTGGTTTCCATACAACCTCCCGCCCATGTCCGAGTTCTTAAAGGCCTGTGAGTCATTTCCACGGCCAAATGCCCCAATGTCCACTGCAACAAACATACAGTCTGCATCAGCAATGGCCATAAGAACTGTAGAGAAGTACTTTTTGTAGTTGTAGTACTCCAAGCCTGTTCTTTTTGGTTTGATGATGCGGATGTGTTTCCCATCAACTGCTCCCAAACAGTTGGGGAAATTGCAGGTTGTCCAGAATTTTTCATCTATTTCTAGCCACTTTTCTGTGGTGGGCAGGGGCATAAATTCTGGACAGAGAACATTCCACAGTGCCCAGCAGGTGTCCACAACAATTCCTGACAAGGTGGAGATACCAATCCTGTACTGGAAGTGAAGTGAAGAGAGGCTCTCTCCAGTAGCAATCTGTGAAAGAAAAACAATATATATTATTGTATATGCTTTTTTAAAACATTTAACTAAAGAGAAAAAAAAGTACATGGCATACAAATAATTCTGCAGGTCTTTGTTTACTAGATGGCAGAATAATAATTCTGGCAGCTTGGGGATAGTACATGCCAGAACAAATAAAATGATGCAGGCATTGGTTGAGCAATATTACGTACCGTATTGTCACCAGGAGTCTTTCCTCCGGAGGAATCACCCGACGGAGCTCTGTGTCCTGTCTCCGGATGAATTGTTGGACATGAGCAAGTAAATCCCTGAAGGTTTCTTGTGACATCTGGGTATAGTCAGTAAATTTCTCGGGGTTTGCCTGCAGCTCCTAT
Source organism: Oophaga sylvatica (assembly GCA_033576555.1). Taxonomy (NCBI): domain Eukaryota; kingdom Metazoa; phylum Chordata; class Amphibia; order Anura; family Dendrobatidae; genus Oophaga; species Oophaga sylvatica. The sequence continues at coordinate 39,791 of JARQOD010003424.1, read as the reverse complement.
AGAGGGTGTGGTACGCTCCACGGCTCTCCGGAGTTCAACAATGGGATGTACCCACAAACGCCGCCGCTGCCGTCTTCGCTGTCTCTCTGGTTTTCTTCATGGCAAGCAACTGCATAAGCCTGAGCCATCGCAATGTCCAGATCCAAGTTGAAGTGGGAAGTCTTCCAGCGCAGATCCATGTCACAAAGGCAAATGCAAGCAAATGTGAAGAATGGCTGTGAACAGGCTCTATATAAAGATTTCCCATAAGACACGCCCACTGGTGTCCCATTGGTGGAGTCAGTTGCAAGGATTTTCCTCCTGTGAAATGCGCCGAAAAAACGCAAACGCATGCAAAAACGCTTGAAATCGCATACAATCGCTGCGTTTATTTTTCGCAATGCGCACACTTATGCGACTAAATATCGCAGCGATTACAAGCTTTTTTTTCATGCATTTTATGTGCGCTCGAAACGCAGCGCGATAAAACGCAAGTGTGAAGGTAGCCTTACATACACTAAGATTACTATGCCTTTAAACAATTCTGGTCTGCCCATATGATGGTGTCATGTGTTTGGAGGCTTCTGATAGTTTTTTTTTGCAACATCTGAGTTAATTAGAGACACACCTGTGGATATATTTTAATGCACACCTGAAACACACTGCTTCTTTGTGTTGCATCATGAGAAAGTCTCAAGAAATCAGCCAAGATATCAGGAATAGAATTGTGGACTTGCACAAGTCTTGCTCATCCTTGGGTACAGTTTCAAGATGATGTAAATTGTCCAGCTCAACAGCGTAGTGAAAAATAAAGTTTTTATTCACTACAAAAACATTCCAAAGAGAGGATAAAAAATCAGCATGACAAGTTACAGGTTGTCGGATTAATTTTCAAGATACCTGAAGGTGCCTCGTTCATCTGTACAAACAATTGTAGGCAAGAACAAACAAGATGGGAATGTCCAGCCATCATACCGCTCAGGAAGGAGATGGGTTCTGTGTCTCAGAGATGAACATGCTTTGGTCCAACATTTGCATATCAATCCAAGGACAAAAGCAAAAGACCTTGTGAAGATGGTGGAAGCTGGTAACATTGCGTCAATATCCACAGTGAAACGAGTACTGTATCAACATGGGCTGAAAGGCCGCTCTGCCAGGAAGAAGCCATTACTCCAAAAGAAAACAAAAAAGCCAGATTAATGTTTGCAAATGCACATAGGAACAAAGACCTTAATTTTTGGAGATATGTTCTGTGTTTTGATGAAACTAAAACTGAACTTTTTGGGCATAATGACCATGGTTACGTTTGGAGGAAAACGGAAGAAGCCAAACATGGCCTAGCTACTGGTGGTTATATGGCCCCTATGGATTTGGGACTTTTTGGTGGGGATGATAATTATGACAAAATGTGTATTTTTGTGAGAGTATATCGTAGCACTACCGTGGTGGTGCACAAGTAGGTTTCCCAACCCAATAGTGAATAAAGAAAACTTGGCACTCAACTTTGAGAGAAGTAGTTTCCCTGTTTATTGCAGTCACATACTGGTGTAACGTTTCGGTCCATGTGGACCTTCGTCAGTCCGACTGCTTGTGAGGAAGCAACAGTATGAAAAAGAAGAGGCAGTATGCCTCAGAGGAGAGTATCCTTCTATAATCTTATGAGCAGTATTCCGTGGGATAGTCCCTTGTTGGGGCTTTCTTATTTTGATTCCGAAAATGGAGAAAGGGGGCCAAAAAGGCTCTGTGCGTAACTTGGTGGTGAGGTGAAGGATCGCTGGTCTCTCTGCTCTGGGCGGAATCCACCGCTTGTCAGGAGCCAGGAGCTCCTGACAAGCGGTGGATTCCGCGCCAGAGCAGAGAGACCAGCGATCCTTCACCTCACCACCAAGTTACGCACAGAGCCTTTTTGGCCCCCTTTCTCCATTTTCGGGAATCAAAATAAGAAAGCCCCAACAAGGGACTATCCCACGGGAATACTGCTCATAAGATTATAGAAGGATACTCTCCTCTGAAGGCATACTGCCTCTTCTTTTTCATACTGTTGCTTCCTCACAAGCAGTCGGACTGACGAAGGTCCACATGGACCGAAACGTTACACCAGTATTGTGACTGCAATAAACAGGAATCTACTTCTCTCAAAGTTGAGTGCCAAGTTTTCTTTATTCATTTAAAATGTGTATTTTTGGCCTAGATATTACGGGGCATGAGGGACCTCAAGGATTTTTAATATTTTCTATGACAGATAGCATCATGAGAAAAGAAGATTATGTGGCAATACTGAAGCAACATCTCAACACATCAGCCAGGAAGCTGCCATCACAAAGCCATGATCTCAATCCTATTGAAAATGTATGGACAAAGCTGAAAAGGCCAGTGCGAGCAAGACGACCTACAAACCTGGATCAGTTACACCAGTTTTGTAGGGAGGAATGGGCCCAAATTCTGAACAACTATTGTGAGAAGCTTGTGGAAGGAGATGCCAAGTGTTTCACCCAAGTCATTCAGTTTAAGGGCAATGATACCAAATACTAATGAAATGGATGTAAACTTTTGACTTTGCAGTAAGTAATAAAAATGCCTTAACCCTTAGTGACAGAGTACTTAATGACCGGGCCAATTTTTACAATTCTGACCACTGTCAATTTATGAAGTTATGGCTCTAGAATGCTTCAACGTATCCCACTGATTCTGAGAATGTTTTTTCGTGACATATTGTACTTCATGTTAGTAGTAAAATTTCTTTGATATAACTTGTGTTTATTTATAAAAAAACAGAAGTTTGACAAATTTTGAAAATTTTGCAATTTTTAAACTTTTAATTTTTGTACCTTAAAAAACCCTCAGAGAGTAGTGTCACACAATATAGTTAATAAATAACATTTCCCACATGTCAACTTTACATCAACACAATTTTGGAAACATAATTTTTTATAAGGGTTAAAAGCTGACCAGCGATTTCTCATTTTTCCAACAAAATTTACTTAACCATTTTTTTAGGGACCACCTCAAATTTGAAGTGGGTTTGGGGGTCAATATAAATATCCAAAAGTTACAACATTCTAAAAACTGCCCCCCTCAAGGTGCGCAAAACCACATTCAAGAAGTTTATTAACCCTTCAGGTACTTCACGAGAACTAAAGCAATGTGGAAGGAAAAAATTAACATTTTACTTTTTTCACAAAAAGTTTACTTTTGAACCATTTTTTTATTTTCACAAGGGTATCTGGAGAAAATGGACCACAAAATTTGTGCAATTTCTCCTGAGTACGCCAATACCTCGTATGTGGGGGAAAGCCATTGTTTGGGCACATGGCAGGGCTTAGAAGGATTGAGCACCATTTGACTTTTTTGAACTCAAAATTGTCTGGAATCAATGGTGACGCCATGTCGCATTTGGAGATCCCTGATGTACCTAAACAGTGGAACCCCCAATTCTAAATCCAACCCTAACCCCAACACACCCTAGCCCTAATCCAACCCTAACCATAACCCTAACCACAAACCTAGCCCTAACACATCCCTAATGCTAATCCCAACCCTAACCCTTGCCCAACCCTAACTCTAGCCCCAACCCTAACTTTAGCCCAACCCTAACCCTAATGGAAAAATGGAAATACATTTTTTTATTTTATTATTTTTACCTAACTAAGGGGGTAATGAAGGGGGGGTTTGCTTTACTATTTTTTATTTTGATCACTGTGATAGGGTCTATCACAGTGATCAGAATGAACCAATTTCCTATTGCCGGGTGACGGGCACTGCGCATGCGCCCAACATTTTCTTCCTGGAAGAATACGCAGGAGGACTTTACGGGGTGATGCTGGGACACAGGAGGATCGGGGGACTCCATTTCTCTCCTCTGATGTGCGATCACATCAGAGGAGAGAGAGATTAAATGGGAAATCAGACTTTTTTTGCGGTCGGCATTATACCGTTAATAACGGCGACCACAACACTGGGGTCGGTAAAAACCGACCTGAATCATGTTCCCTGGAGTCTCGGCTACCGGGGGGCACTATTAACTTATTTCTCAGTGCCGTTAAAAAGTGACACTGAGGCATAAATACCCTTAACTTCCGCCATTAAAAGGTGTATCAGCGGTGGTTAAGGGGTTAAAACTTTCTCTTTCATTCTGGTGTTATGGTAAATATACTTCGCTCTGATTATTATTTTAGACAACTAGCTCTACCTATATATCTCTTATAATTCTCTCTTTTAGTATTAATTTATAAGCGTAATTCATAAAAGCAATAACACGGTGTTCTCTCTGACATTCCCTGTTGAGAGGAACAGAGGCCGCTATCTGCAGACCGGATTTAACCTCAAGACAAATGTGCTGTCTACTAGGTGCAAAAATTAAAGATGTGTCTGACAGGATATCAGGACTCTTCAGACCTACAGATGACTACCCATTCCTGCTAATACATGTGGGGACAAATGACACTGTAAGAAACGACCTGGAAACCATCTGCAGTGACTTTGAAAACTTAGGTAAGAAAGTGAAAGAACTGGGAGCGCAGGTGGTCTTCTCTTCCATCCTTCCAGTGGATGGCCATGGAACAAGGAGGTGGAAGAAGATTCTGCAGGTGAACAACTGGCTATGTCGATGGTGCCGTCAGCAAGGATTTGGATTTTTGGATCACGGAGTGAATTACCTATACGATGGACTACTGGCTAGAGATGGGGTGCACCTTACGAAGACTGGAAAACATGTATTTGGAAGTCGCCTTGCTACACTCATCAGGAGAGCTTTAAACTAGAACAATGTGGGAAGGGAAGCAAAAGGCCAGAAAAATCCATACACCTGACAAATACTATTGAGATTTCTGCTATTAGAAGTGAACGGGAAGAACAAAGACAAAAAAATCTACATAATAAAAATATTGAAGAAAGAGAAACCAATCACAAACTAAAATGTTTCTATACGAATGCACAAAGCATGGGCAACAAACAAGGAGAACTGGAACTACTAACGCAGGAGAAGAAATATGATGTCATTGGAATCACTGAGACTTGGTGGGACGATACACATGATTGGAATACAAGGCTAGAAGGATACAACTTATTTGCAAGAAACAGACTTGATAAACGAGGAGGAGGTGTCGCATTGTATGTTAGAAAAGCGTATATTGCACAGAGATTGCGCTTCAGAGACTGGGAGTTCTGTAGAAACTGTTTGGGTAAGAATACAAGGACAGAACAATGGAAAGGACACCATTGTAGGCATTTACTACAGGCCACCTGTGCAAGTTGAAGATATGGATGAACTCTTTATGCATCAAATGGCCAAGTTCTCCAAAAAATATGACATAGTGGTCATGGGAGATTTCAACTATCCAGACATTTGTTGGGAATCTCTCTCAGGCAAAACTAACAGGTCAAGGAAATTCTTATCCTCTCTTGCTGACAACTTTATCTTCCAAAAGGTAGGGGAGAAAACAAGGGGATCTGCTACTTTGGATCTAATCCTTATAAACAGGGAGGAAATGGTTGAGGAGGTAAGAGTGGCTGAGACCCTAAGAGGTAGTGACCATGCTATTCTAGAATTTTGGATAACAAGAGGAGGAAGACCTGTGAAGACTCAGACGTCAAGGTTAGATTTCAGAAAGGCAGATTTTAAGGGACTCAGAAAGAGAATTGGAGGGATCCAATGGCTGGATATCCTTAAGGACAACAATGTCCAGGAAGGATGGAAAATCTTGAAAAATGAGATTCTCAAAGCACAATCATTAACAATTCCGAAAAGAGGGAAGAATGGGAAGCATTTAAGGAAACCAGGATGGATGAACACAGAACTTAAACACATGCTAAAAAGGAAGAAAGAAATGTTTATCAAATGGAAAGAGGGAGGCATATCTAAAGAAGAATATAATGCCGTCTGCAGAACCTGCAGGGCACAAATCAGATTATCTAAAGCTGACAATGAATTAAGGCTTGCAAGAGATGTCAAAAGCAACAAAAAAGGATTTTGGGGATATGTCAAAAGTAAAAGAAAAGTCAAAGATGCTATAGGATTTTTACAGGATAAAAATGATGAAATGGTAAGACAGGATGTTGAGAGGCTGTACTTTTAAATTCCTATTTTGCATCTGTTTTCTCACAGAAAGGAAATGTAACATCAACTGATCTTCACTGTCCTATTAAAGGAATAGAAGAATCCAGGATATCTATAAACAGAAAGACAGTGAGGAAACACTTAGCTAACCTAAATGAATTCAAGTTTCCAGGTCCAGATGAATTACACCCCAGAGTACTGAAGGAGATAGCAGAAGAAATTCTTGAACCACTGCCCATAATCTTTGAAAATTCTTGGAGTACAGGAGAAGTCCCAGAAGACTGGAGAAGAGCAAATGTTGTTCCTATCTTCAAAAAGGGGAAGAAGGTGGACCCAGGGAACTACAGGCCGGTGAGTCTGACTTCTATACCAGGAAAGATCTTTGAACAAATTATTAAAGAACATGTATGCAAGTACCTGGATAAGAATGAAGTGATTAAACAGAGTCAGCATGGGTTTGTAACTAATAAGTCATGTCAGACTAACTTAATTTCCTTCTATGACAGAATCACTGACTGGGTGGATCAGGGAAATGCTGTAGATATATGATATCTTGACTTCAGCAAAGCATTTGACAAAGTATCTCACACAATCCTTATTGAAAAAATGACTAAGTATGGAATGGACAAGGCAACTGTTAGGTGGATTCATAACTGGCTTAGTGATCGGACTCAAAGAGTGGTCGTAAATGGCTGCACATCCAGTTGGAAGAATGTCTCAAGTGGGGTACCACAAGGCTCTGTTTTAGGCCCTGTATTGTTCAACATCTTTATCAATGATTTAGATGAAGGAATTGAGGGTAAACTGATCAAATTTGCTGATGACACAAAGCTAGGAGGGGTAGCTAATACTAGAGAAGAGAGAGAGAGGATTCAAAAAGATATAAATAAACTGGAGCAGTGGGCAGCAACTAACAGAATGGATTTTAACAGGGAAAAATGCAAAGTACTACATCTGGGCAATAAAAATGAAAAAAGCATATACAAAATGGGAGGAATAGGGCTAAATAACAGCACATGTGAAAAAGACTTTGGTATACTAATTGATCACAGACTGAACATGAGTCAACAGTGTGATGCAGCAGCAAAAAAGGCAAATGCAATTCTAGGATGTATCAACAGAAGCATACAGTCTAGATCACGTGAGGTCATTATTGCCCTCTACTCCTCTTTGGTCAGACCTCATCTGGAATACTGTGTCCAGTTTTGGGCACCACATTTTAAAAAAGACATCAACAAACTGGAGCAAGTTCAGAGAAGAGCCACCAGAATGGTGACCGGTCTGCAAACCATGTCCTATGAGGAACAGTTGCAGGATTTGGGAATGTTTAGCTTGCAAAAAAGAAGACTGAGAGGAGACTTAATAGCTGTCTACAACTATCTCAAGGGCTGTCACATTGTAGAAGGATCATCTTTATTCTCATTTGCACAAGGAAAGACTAGAAGCAATGGGATGAAACTGAATGGGAGGAGACACAGATTAGATATTAGAAAAAACTTTTTGACAGTTAGGGTTATCAATGAGTGGAACAGGCGGCCATGAGAGGTGGTGAGTTCTCCTTCAATGGAAGTCTTCAAACAGAGGCTTGAGAGACATCTGTCTGGGATGATTTAGAGAATCCTGCTTTGACCAGGGGGTTGGACCAGATGGCCCAGGAGGTCCCTTCCAACTCTACCATTCTATGATTCTATGATTCAATGAGGTGTCTGTGTGTTAAGCATTCCTCTTTGTTTCTGAAAGTATAGTAAGCTGTTTAGAACCAGTGAGAGAGGAATTTTGGCAGAATCCATAATTTATTATTTTGTTTTTCCCAACTAAAATATCTTCTCCCTAACCCTAACCCTAAGGTATGTAATGTAAGAAGCCATTCCCACTTTCCTTATCTCTGTAGCTGTAATAAAGACTTATGACTGGGCATCTGAGAAAAATATTTAGAATTGAGAGTCCTCAGTGGCTAACATGGTACAAAGATCTTTCCTATGGGCATCTGAGAGCCAGACAAGAATTGTACACTGACAGACACAGGCTGTGTGTATTTTCTTGGCTCCGATGCATCATATTTATATGATTTCATTTTAATTTGAATCAATAATGACATATTGGAGATAGTCTATAGCTCAACCGAAATTAGCTCTCTCTTGTAAGGGGCTACCTCAACATTACATGGTGTCTGAAACCGGGATAGTTAACTGGACCTCTCTGTGACCTGACTACGCAGACCTTTTCCATATATCACTCAAAAAAACAGTGGTGAGTAGCCCTTTGTGTTACAAAATTTCAGTGCTTTCTGGAGGTCCAAGACGGACACGTAGTGGTCCTACAAAACCATTCTTATCAAACCTCTGCCATTGTTTGGATTTTGTGTGTATGATTGAACTTATGGAGTTATAAGATAATTTGTTGTCTATTATATGCTTCAATGTGTATTTGGATGTACAACTAACAATTGTTGCTTTCAAATTACTCTCTGATAAAATTGTTATAAAAAAAACTTACCTATAACCCAAGTTTCAAGAAGAGCTATTGTCACAATCCCACAGGGAAACGGTCAGCAGATGACACAACACACACTCAACGGGATGGTAAAAGGGGTCTGAACAAAATGAGAATCCTTTAGATTGACCCCAGCTAAACTATCCACAGGAACCGGTACCATCTCAGTCTCCCCACCAACCACCATTTCAGCAGAAATAGAAAACTGAGACATGAAGGTGGAGGATATGTACCCACCCTGGTCACCTCCCTCCAAACGACCAGGGGAAGGGCGGCTTTGGAGATGAAGTACCAACTTTGGCGTGAGATGGGCAGACATTAATGTAATGATTCGTAAGACCACAGTAGAACTATACCCCCATCTCGCGGGGAACCGCAGGCAACCCAGTTTGAGAAGAGACTCCTCCCACCTGCATGTATTCGTCCATCTGCACCAGTGTATCATCCTCCCTAGAAAGTACAGGGGGCAGATTTTGTGCATGTGTAAGGTTCTTTGTCTCTGTTGACATGTTCCTTGAAACTCAGTTTTTCGTCGGCCATTTTGCTTTCTGTCTTTCTGCAGCTCTTGCCCTCAGTTAATATGGAGTTTCCAGTTTTCATGTTCCCGCCCTGATTCTTCCCTCTTGCTTCTTAAGCAGCCTCAGCTGAACAATCAGTGCTCCTGAATCAAGCCTCAGTCAGTCTGTGACCTGACTCCTGGAAGCCTTGGACTTGTACTCCAGCTATTCCCTACTGAGGAACCTTGGAACACTTTTGGACTCTGGAAACCTGCTGTTTGGTGAATCCATGTTTGCAGAGGAATTACGGTACAGAGAAGAGATCCTGAACCTGCTTTGGAGATTTATTGTAGTGCTTGAAGTTACTCTGGCCTGCTGTGTCTCCTGTCGCTGTTCCTGCAAACTGTGTGAACTTTTCAGCATGCTTGTATGGAGTAATACAAGTCATTTCATATCTACCTATGTCTCCTGTGTTTTCCTCGCACCCAAGCACAAGACGCTATAGGAACTGTACACTATACATGACAAGATTCAGGAGCCAATGTTTAGTGCCTGCTGGGTCTGGGAAAGCCGTGTCTGCTGTGACTGTGGATATCAGATGTCCGTTTAATACCTTATGTGATGACAGTGGTTGTGACTTCTCACAACCATTCCAGGTGAGCGCATTCCCTTAAAATTTTACTCTGGAGTGTTACCACAGGTAAACACTATTGTTTTTTTTTTTTTTTTTCCTTTCCTCTTCCAGCACTTCTGCCTTAAAAGATCTGGAAGATGGAGGCCCGCATAAAGGAACTTTGCGGAGTGACTGATACAATCCTTTCAGATGTACAGACTTTAAAAACCCGTTTTGCAAGCCTACAGGACCTCACTAATCATAATTTGCAAGTGTTTGGACAGACTACCCAGGAATTGCGAGCCAGGATTGAGGCTCTAGAGGAACGAGCCCAGGCTCCTGCCATAACCCCGAGTTCTGGGATCCCCAAATTACCTCCTTTTCGTTTTGGCGGGGAACGTGAGAAATTCAGGGGATTTATTAATCAATGCAATTTATTTTTCTCTGCACATGCTTCACAATTTCCCACTGAACGATCCAAAGTGCTTACTATAATCATGTTGCTTACCAATAAGGCTTTGATGTGGGCAAACCCTCTGATTGAGACTGAGGATGATTGTTTGAATCACCTTGATGCTTTTATTTCAGCCATGGGGCAGGTGTTTGATGACCCAATCGAGGTGCAACAGCTGAAGCAGCCATGTTAACTTTGCGCCAAGGTAAGCGTTCAGTAGCCGAATATGCCCTGGATTTCAGGAGATGGGCTCTTGATACCACTTGGGACACTTCCGCTAAAAAAATCTATTTTTCGGAAAGGGTTGTCTCCACTGATTAAGGATGAACTTGCTCGTGCCGACCCTCCCACTGCGTTAGGTGACTTTATTAACTATTGTATCCGTATTGATGCTCGTCTGACTGAACGCAGACAAGAGAGATGGTTCGAAAATAATCGCACTAACCTTTTACTACCTCCCTCCTCAGCTAAGGAACCTTTGAGTAGGATCACAAGGGAACCAGAACCTGAACCCATGCAGATGGACTCTTTACAAAGACGGGTTAGTGATGCACGCAAAGAACATCGTATAAAGGAAAATCTATGTTTCTACTGTGGTAAGTCAGGGCACTTCATTATAAACTGCCCCAGCCGTTCTCGTAAGACTACTGCAGCAGTCATTCACTGTGAGTGTTGCGAGAGGAGCTCTGTCATGTCCGAGCCTCAGGCTCCAGAGAGATCTGCTGCAAGAGATCTTGATTTCTCGGACTTAAACTCTGTTAGTTCTGGGGACGATGACGGTATAAACGCTGCAATTTTTCAAGTTTCCTCAGCGGTGTCCCAGCTGAGTTGTAAAATAAACAATTCTCATTGCTTCCTTTCCATCAAACTCTGGGTTGACTCAGTCTGGGTGTCTAGCTCTGCTATGATCGACTCAGGAGCAAGTGGAAATTTCATGGATATCTCCTTTGCTCTGAAACAGGGGATACGTTCAGTGAAGAAGGCTACTCCAGTACAGATGGAGACTGTGGATGGCTCTCTACTGACTTCTGGACCAGTGGATCAAGAAACAGAGCCTTTGAGGGTCCTTATGGGCAAAGATCATCAGGAGAAAATGCTTTTTTGCTTATCTCTTCTCCCCACTTTCCCATTATTCTAGGGCTACCATGGCTGCAGGCGCAGAATCCTACGATTAACTGGGAGACCAAGTAATTACACTTTCCGGAGAAACAGATGAGTCAAGGAGTTTCAGCTTGCTCTGTTCCTAAAGGAACCATGTCAGTCCCTGAACTACCAGCTGTATACCAGGACTATGTGGATTTATGTGACAAGAAGAACGCTGATCAGCTTCCTCCTCACCGTCCATATGATTGTCCAATTGAATTATTGCCTGGAGCCGAGATACCTTTTGGTAAGATCTACCCCCTAGCGGGGCCCGAGCTAAAAGCTTTGAAGGATTATATAGACGAAAATTTAGCCAAGGGCTTCATACGCCCCTCTTCATCTCCCGCAGGTGCACCCATCTTCTTTGTGAAGAAGAAAGATGGATCTCTGAGACCCTGCATAGACTATAGGGAACTCAATAAGGTTACTATTAGAAACCGTTATCCATTGCCTTTAATCCCTGAGTTGTTGGAGAGAGTGCGGCAGGCCAAAATTTTCTCTAAATTGGATCTCCGTGGGGCCTATAACTTGGTCCGTATTAGACCTGGGGATGAATGGAAGACTGCTTTCAGGTCACGCTATGGACACTTTGAATATCTAGTTATGCCTTTTGGTCTGAGTACCGCCCCAGCCACTTTCCAACACTTCGTGAATGATATCTTCAGGGATCTCCTAGATACATTTGTGGTGATTTATCTGGATGATATTCTAATTTTTTCTAACTCCACAGAGGAACATCATGGACATGTGAGAATGGTCTTAGAACGCCTAAGACAAAACCATCTCTACATCAAACTTGAAAAGTGTGAATTCCATAGGACCGAAATTCAATTTCTGGGGTATGTACTATCTACGCAAGGGATTAGTATGGATGGAAGCAAGACCCAAGCCATCAAGGATTGGCCAATTCCTAGAAATGTGAAGGAGGTGCAGCGCTTCATCGGGTTTGCCAACTTCTATAGACGTTTCATTAAGAATTTTTCTGAGGTAGTGTCACCTATCACCCAACTTACCCGGAAACAGTCTAGGTTCTCCTGGACCCTGCAAGCTCAGGAAGCATTTTCCTGTTTAAAGGATAAATTTACCACCGCACCTATCTTAGTACATCCCAACCCCGAGCTTGCCTTCATAATAGAGGTGGATGCTTCAGACTGTGCCGTTGGAGCTATACTCTCTCAGAGAACAGGTGAGAAGAATGTCTTGCATCCCTGTGCCTTCTTTTCCCAGCAGTTGTCTTCGGCTGAGAGGAACTACGATGTGGGCAATAGAGAATTGTTGGCCATTATTGCCGCCTTCAAGGAATGGAGACACCTTCTTCAGGGAGCTGCACAGCAAATAGTCGTCCTGACAGACCATCGTAACCTTGAATTTATCAGGTCGGCTAAGTGCCTGACTCCTCGCCAGGCTCGCTGGAATCTTTTCCTAAACCAATTTAATTTTGTAATTTCTTATAGACCAGGATCGCGCAATGGAAAGGCTGATGCACTCTCTAGGATTCATTCAGCAGAGACACGTCCACTTACTCCTCCTAAGACTATTCTTCCTGACTCTAGATTCTTGGGAGTGATTCATAATCAAGACCTACTTAAGGACATCAAGGAAGCATACCATGCGGATTCTTTGTTGGCTCAACCCCCAAGGGACGTAAGTCTTGTCTTTAAGAATGGTGTGTGGATTCAGGGACAACGTCTGTATATACCTGAAACAGTCAGATTGAGAGTATTGCAACTCATCCACGATTCCAAGATAGCCGGGCATAGGGGAATTCTAAAGACACAAGAATTTCTTTCTCGTTTCTTTTGGTGGCCCACTTACAGGAAATATGTTTTAAACTATGTCACTTCATGTGAAGTCTGTGCAAGATGCAAAACACCTCGCTCCTCACCAACTGGTCTGTTGCAACCTCTTCCCACCCCGTCCCGCCCGTGGGGATCCATTTTTATGGACTTCATTGTGGAGTTACCAACCTCTCAAGGGAAGAACACCATTCTAGTGGTGGTTGATCGTCTAACAAAGGCAGCTCATTTTATCCCTTGTGTCGGCTTACCCACTGCAAAACAGACATCAGACTTGATGATTAAGAATGTGTTTCGCTTACATGGAGTACCGGATGAGGTCATTTCGGATCGAGGGGTGCAATTCACTTCAAGGTTTTGGCAAAATTTCTGTGCCGCATTGGACATTAAAGTAAACCTTTCTTCTGCTTTTCATCCCCAGACTAATGGACAGACAGAACGAACCAATCAGACCCTGGAGCAGTATCTCCGCTGCTTTATCTGCCATCTACAGGATGATTGGGTGGATCTACTTCCACTGGCTGAGTTCTCTTATAACAACTCTCAGAGCACCTCGACTAAGCAGTCTCCTTTTTACTCCAATCTAGGTTATCATCCTAACATTCTTCCTCGATTTCCCATAGATACGCCCTTGCCGGCAGTGGCTGAAAGAATCACTTCTTTACAAAAGAATATGGATCTTCTAAAGGAAAATCTAGAATTGGCTCAGGAAAGGTACAAGAAAGCAGCAGATAAATTTCGTAAACCTGCACCAGCTTTCAAGGTAGGAGATTTGGTCTGGCTGTCAACCAGAAATCTTAAATTAAAGATTCCATCGTCTAAATTGGGACATAAGTACATTGGACCTTATAAGATCAGTAAGATTATAAGTGCTGTTGCTTGTCGTCTTCAACTGCCCAGAACTATGAGAATCCACCCTGTCTTTCATGTATCCCTACTAAAGGCTGCAACACCCAATACGTTTCCTGGACGCTCTTCTCCTTGCCCTGACCCAGTGCTGGTCGATGGTCAGGAAGAATTTATGGTGGAAAGGATTCTAGATTCCAGGTTGTACAGAAATCAGTTGCAATATTTGATTAAATGGCAGGGCTACCCAGTGGAGGACAACTCATGGGAATAATGTAAATGCTCCTCGCCTGCTCCGCCAGTTTCATCAGAGGTTCCCTGACAAGCCTGGTCTGAGGTCATCCGGAGGTTGTCCCTAAGGGGAGAGTAATGTAAGGTTCTTTGTCTCTTTTGACATGTTCCTTGAAACTCAGTTTTCCGTCGGCCATTTTGCTTTCTGTCTTTCTGCAGCTCTTGCCCTCAGTTAATATGGAGTTTCCAGTTTTCATGTTCCCGCCCTGATTCTCTCCCTCTTGCTTCTTAAGCAGCCTCAGCTGAACAATCAGTGCTCCTGAATCAAGCCTCAGTCAGCCTGTGACCTGACTCCTGGAAACCTTGGACTTTGTACTCCAGCTATTTCCTACTGAGGAACCTTGGAACACTTTTGGACTCTGGAAACCTGCTGTTTGGTGAATCCATGTTTGCAGAGGAATTACGGTACAGAGAAGAGATCCTGAACCTGCTTTGGAGAGTTATTGTAGAGCTTGAAGTTACTCTGGCCTGCTGTGTCTCCTGCCTCTGTTCCTGCAAACTGTGTGACCTTTTCCGCATGCTTGTATGAAGTAATACAAGTCATTTCATATCAACCTGTGTCTCATGTGTTTTCCTCGCACCCAAGCACAAGACGCTATAGGAACTGTACACTATACATGACACAGGGATAGTTAGGTTAATGCGTTGAGGCGGTATGCCAGTCTGAACAAATGCGTTTTTAGGGCACGCTTAAAACTGTGGGGATTGGGGATTAATCGTATTAACCTGGTGTGAGACAGTGAAAGGGTGCGTACTGGACGGGGTGTATATCTCGCCCAGGTTTCTTAGCTGGGTCGCATAAGGAATATAGGCGTGAAGGTAGGATGGCAGTACGACGTTCACTCCACTCCTCATCCAGTACAGGCTTGCAGCACAACCCTGAGTACACACAGCTGCCTAATTAAGCAGCCAGAAATAGGTGGTAGAGTTACACAGACAGAGCTCTCAGTCTGAATCTGGCTTTAGACGCTGCTGGAGTCTCCTGCAAGCCAATCTCTGGTAATTATAAATTTGTGTTGCTGCTAGAGCCTAGACCACGGTAGTGAGGTAACTGACTGTGTTTAGCTAGCAGCCTGACAGGCTTAGGATTTTGGTTTATGATTTGTTTTATGTTTTGTTGCTGTGGACTTTAATAAAAGCTGGTTGACGCCAGTGCTGCTGTCGGTGATTGGACTCTTTATGCCACTCCGTCTGCCCGAGACGGCGATCCCGGAGCTAAACCCCCTGAACTGTCTACAATTGGTGCTCAAATGCGGGCAGCACAGTGGCTAAAAACAGCAGCAAAGAAACGTTTGTCCAAAGCAGCCTTAAAGAGACAGTAGCCCTAATAGTGTCTGCACAGAAAGAAAAAAAAAAAAAAAAGGCTGAACTTGCTGTAGAAAAGACTTTGGAGTGTGCATGTCCTGGGTAAAGGCTGCTGGTGCCGGGACAGACAAGTCTGACAGCATGGAGGCGCTGCTCAAACATATGGCGCAAGTTAGTGTGCAACAGCAGGAGACTAACCGATTGCTAATGGAGCAGATTGCAGCACTACGCCAGGCTCTCAGCACCTCGTCCCAGAGTGATGACGCAAGGTCACCTGCGTTGTCCGCTGTAAAGAAGGCGGTAAAACAGACCCTGCAGAAGATGACGCCTCATGACGATGTGGAGGCATATCTCGCTATATTTGAAAGGCTGGCAGAGAAGGAGAATCTGCCACCATTTGAATGGGCCATAGTGGTCGCACCCTATCTGACTGGGGAACCCCAAAAGGCCTATTTTGACCTTAGCGAGCAGGACAGCAGAGACTATGCCAAGCTGAAAGCAGAGATTCTTGCCCGGCTGATTGTTACGGTTGCAGTCCGTGCCAGGAGAGTCCATAACTGGAGATACAGTTGGGACAAGCCTGCTTGCTCACAAATGTATGACCTGATTTATCTGGTAAAGAAGTGGGTGGAGCCTGACGTCAGCAACCCTGCCCAAATGGTCTAAAAAGTAGTGATGGACCGGTACATCTGGGCCCTTCCTCCTGAGGTGCAGCACTGGGTCGGACAGGGAGACCCCAAAGACGCCAATCAACTGGTCAGCCTGATAGAGAGGTACTTTGCCACCAAAGACTACCTCCGTGCCCAGCCGTCCGATCGGTCGTCATTTCGGAGTTCCCGGCCTCCGACACCTCCCGGTAAGAGAGTTCCAGCTGTTGGGGTCAGGGGGGCTGCTGATAGACCGGCTCAGCCCGAGGGGACATGTGTGAGGCAAGGGCCGATGCTTCCCTGTCGGGAGTTCCCAGGCCTAGAAAGGTCTCCATATCTGAACCACCAGACCTGAGACAGTGTTGGAGATGCCGTGAACGGGGTCATATTTCAGCCAACTGTCCACTAGTGGGGGAACCTATGGACTGTGATGCTGGAAGGTCCCTCTCTTTCCTCGCGGAACCCATGTGCGTGGCCACCCCAGCCGAGGAGACTGGCCCACAGGTGTCCCAGGTGCTTATAAATGGCTGCCCAGTACAAGCCCTCCTAGACTCAGGGAGTCGAGTGACTCTGGTACTTCATCCCCAATAAACATCTGAGCGTGGGGTGCATCCATGGAGACGCCAAAGTCTACCCGGTGATTTCCGTGGACTTGGTCACAAAACTCGGGGAGGCCTCGTATGAAGTGGGGGTAGTTTAGAACTTGATGCACCCAGTCATATTGGGTCGTGACTTTCCCGTTTTGGGGTCTCTGGGAAAAAAAAGATTCTACCGGACAGTGTGATGAAGCTCCTACTGAGATTGCGCAGTCTATAGGGGCGGAACACAAAGCTAATGTGTTGTTGAATTTATGTGATAATAATGATAATGATGAATTTCCTTTGCAGGTGATGTTGGGGAAAGAGGATAGTGGTTCTCTGGAACAGAATGTCCCTGACCTACCTGTGTCCCGTGACCATTTTGGGAGTGAGCAGTTGCGAGACCCCACTCTTAAAAATGCCAGGGATAGTATAACTGTTCTGAATGAGATGCCACAAGAGCCCGGCTCTGATAAACGGTTTCCCCATTTTGCCATGAACAATAACCTGCTACATAGGGTCACTATGGTTATGCCATTGGTTAAGGATCACCTGCAGAGAGCCCAAGCAGCTCAAAGCAGAATATGTAATCAGTCAGCAAAAGTTAGGACTTTCAACCCCAGAGATCGGGTCCTGATCCTAATTCCCACGGTGGAAAGTAAGTTTTTGGCCAAATGGCATGGCCCCTACGAGATAGTACAGAAAGTGAGCGAGGTCACCTACAAAGTACATCAACCAGGGAGACGGAAGCCCCCCCCGGTCTATCATATCAACCCCCCAAGCCCTGGGGGACGGAAAACTTTTTTGGGCCCCCGGGGAAAATTAAGAAAGGGTTTTTAAAAAGGAATTTTTGCGAAAATTAGAAAGGGGTTTTTCAGATTTTTCCCGGGCGGACTCTCTAGTGAAGCACCATTTCTCGGTAAAAAATACCGGGGAAGTTACAGGGTGGGCGGGCCCCCTTGTCCAGATTTCCCACTGTCTTTTTGGGGGTTTTTAAACCCAAAGCCTCGGTCTGGAGAAGGGGGGGGGTTTTTGAGAAAAAGTGAAAGGGTGCGTATGGACGGGGTGTATTTTCCCCCCGGTTTTTTTGGGGTGGCATAAGGAAAAAGGAGTGAAGGTAGGTGGCAGTACGCCGACGTTCCTCCACCCTCACCATTTAAAGGCTTCCCAGCAAAAACCCCCGAGTCCCACAGCTCCCCAATTAAGCAGCCAAAAAAGGGGGTAGAGTTACACAGAAGACTTTTCATTAAATTTGGGGGTTTAGACGTGCTGGGTCTCCTGCAACCCAAATTTTCCCCCGGGAATTTTTTTAAAAATTTTTGTTGTTGGGGCCCAGGCTGCAGAGCCTAGACCACGGTGTAGGTAACTCCCTGTGTTTTTTACACCCCGCCCGGTTTTGGATTTTGGGTTTTTATTTTTTTTTTATGTTTTGTTGTTTTGGTTTTTAAAAAAAACGGGCCCGGGTTCCTTTTTTGGGGGCCTTTTCCCCCCCCCCTTTTCCAGGGCCCCCCGGGGACAAATGAACGCCAGGGTGGGTTTTAAAAAATTGGGGGACAAAAAATTGGGGGGGCCCGGGGGTTTTGGGGTCGTTTTGGGGTTTCCCAGGTATTGCAGAAGGGGGGCCGGGGGGAAACTGGGGGGGGGGAAAGGGGGTTTGGGCAAATAGTGTTTTCGATATTTAAAATTTTTTTTTTTGGGGTTTTTTGGGAACCTGTATGCCCCAAAAAGGGGCCCCCGGGATGATTGGGGGAAAACCGGGTTTAAAATTTGGAAGGGGGTTTTTTTAAAAGGGGGAAAAATTATGAGAGTTAAATGTGCGGCGGGTTAAAAAAACGTGGATTTTTCAGGTGAAAAAAAAAGGCTTTTATAAATTTTGGGGGGTTTAAAAACAAAGAAGGGGGGGGGGTTTTTAAAGTTGGAAAAATTTACCCCGGGGGCGGGGCGGGGAGTAAGGGGAAAAAAGGGTTAATTTAAAAGGGAAAGGTTTGAAAAAAAAAATTGTTCCTAAATTTTTGGGGTGGGGGGGAAAAAACCTTTTTTTTTTTTTTGGGGAATTTTTGGAAAAACAAAAAACCCCCGACCTTTGGAAAAAGGGTTTAAAAAATTTTTCGGATTTTTTTAAAAATTTTGCCCAAACCCCCAAAAATTTAAAATTTTTTGCAATTCCCCGGGGGGCTAAAAAGCTTTAAAACCCCCAAAAGGCTTTAAAAAATGGGAAAAATTACTTTTTTCTTTTTTAACCCCTTTTTTGGGGAAATTTTTAATTTCATTATTAAAAATTTTTAATCCCATTTTAAAATTTTTAAAATTATGTAAAAAAAAATTTTTGAAAAAACCCGGGATTGGGGGGAAATTGGGGGGCCCCACTTCAGTTGTTTTTTGACATTAAAGTGTGGGAAAACCCCCCCCCTGGGGGGTGTGGATGTCTTTCACATGGGATTAACCCCAAAAACCCGGGGGTTTTTTCCGGGAAGGAAAAGGAATGGGATTAAAAGAGGCCCCTTAATAGGTTGGGGGGTTTTTTTTGGGGGGAAAAAATTTTTTAAAATCCCCCAATCAAAATTGGCGTTTTTTTTTCGTCCCCCAAAACCCAAACCCCAAAAATTTATTTAAAAAAATTAATTTGATCATTAAAACCTAAATTTCCCCCGTATAACGGGATTACTAACCATGGCCCGGGGGGGACCGTAACCCCGCCGGTGAAGTGCCCAAGGGGACCCAAACTGGTTCAACCCCCCGTCCGGAAAAACCCCCCCAAACCGCGTAAACCCCCTTTGGGGGCCCGGGGGGGAAATGGCCGGGGGGGGCCCCCCGGGCCCCCCCCTAAAAAGGGGCCCGGATTTTTTGGGGGGAGGGTTCCTTGGGCCCCCCAAAAAAAGGGGGGGCCCCGGGGGGAGGGGTACCTATTTTGGAAACACTAAACCCTAATTTTCCCCCGATCGGGGTTGACAGATGCTTCCCCCTTTTCCCCCCCACGATAAAAGGATTAGGGACAAAAAAAAATTTAAAAAAAAAAAAAAGGGAAAAAAAAAAAAAAAAAAAAAAAAAAAAAAAAACCCCCAAAAAATTCCCTTCCTGAAAAAAAAAAAAAAAACAAAAAAAAAAAACACAAAAGGGTATCGCCGCGTCCGTAACCCCCCCCCTAAAAATTTTTTCCCCCACAAGTTAACCCCTTTAGTAAAACCCCTTAAAAAAAAAAAAAAAAAAAAAAAAAAAAAATCAATTTTTTTTATCAAAAAACCCCGCCAAAAAAAAAGGGGAATAACACGCGATAAAAAACCCCCGTATAAAAAAACATGGCCCCGAAAAAAACGTCTTTCTTGCCCCAAAAAAAAAGGGGGCCCCACAAAAGCATCATCAGCGAAAAAATAAAAAAGTTGGGGGCCGCAGAATAAAGGTTTGAAAAAAAAAAATTTTTTTTTTAAAAAAAATTTTGTTTTTATTCTATAAAAGCGCCAAACGGGGAAAAAAATTTTAAAAAAAGGGTATCGCCAAAAATTTCGACCCGAAGAAAAAACGTTTATAAATTTTTTTCCACACGGGGAAAAAGGGGAAAAAAGCCTCCCCCAAAAAAAATTTATAAATTTGCTGATTTTTTTTCTTTTTCAAAACCCCCCAAAAAAACGAAAAAAAAAGAGATCAAAAAATTTAAAAGGCTAAAAAAAAGGTCCCCAAAAAAAACGTAAACCCCCACCCCCCAAAAAAAAAAAAACCCCACATGACTCTGGGGGGGCCAAAAAAAATGCAAAAATTATACTCTCAAAAAAGTATGAAGCAAAAATTTTTTTTGCAAATAAAAAGCTCTTTTTTGGTGACAGCTGCCAATCAAAAAAAACCCCCTAAAAATAGTTAAAACAAAACCCCCCTTTAAATCACCCCTTAGTAAGGGAAAAAAAAAAAATTAAAAAAAAGGGATTTAATTTTTCCCTTTTCCCCTTAGGGGGTTTGGGTTAGGGGGTTTCGGGCCCAAATTTAGGGGTTTGGGTTTGGGGCTAAATTTGGATTAGGGGTTTGGGTTGGGGTTGGGGTGTGTTAGGGTTAGGGTTTTTTGGGGGGGGGTTTTGGGCTAGGGTTTTGGGGTGTGTTTGGGGTTTAAGGGGTTTGGGGTTAGAATTGGGGGGTTTTTCAGCTGTTTAGGACATCAGGGGCTCTCCAAATGTGCATGGCGTCTGAAACTCAATTCCAGCCCCAAATTTTGCGTTTAAAAAGTCAAAAGGTGTCCTTCACTTTTCACTCTGCCCTTTCGTCCAAACAGTGTTTTTCCCCCCATAAGGATTTTCAAACGAAATTGGGGCCCCAAGAGTTATTGTGCAATTTGTCCCCATTTCTTCTGTACCCCTTTGGGGGAAAAAAAAAACTTTGGGGGCCCCAAAATTTTCATTTTTGTACAAAAAAAAAAAAATTTTTTTTTTTTTAAACGGCGACTTATAAACTTGAAAAAGGGGGGGGTTAAAGGCTCCCCCCTCTTTTCCTTGGGGGGTTTTTTCCAAAGGGGGGGCAGGGGGGGCCCCTTTTAGGGTAAGGGGCCCCCAATGCGACTACCCCCAACCCCTCAAGCGAAATAAAAACGATATTTTCCCTTCCGACCCAAAATTCCCCCCAATTTTTCCCCCCAAAATTTTTTTAAATTTACCGGAAACTTTTGGGGAAAAATTTGGGCCCAAACCCGTTCCCTAAAAATAAAATTGGGGCAAAAAAATTTTTTTTGCAAAAAAAAAAGGTTTTTTTTTTACCTGCAAAAAACTTTTAAACACCGGGAAAGGGCCCCAATTAAAATTCCGGGGTTTTTTTCCAAAAGGGGACTTGTGGGGGTTTTTTACATGGGGTCCCCCGGACAACCCCCCCCACCCATCAATCGCAACCCGCCCTCCCCTTTGACCCTGACGTGGATCTAGTTTCTAAAATTTGGGAAGGAAAGAAAATTGGCCCAAAATTTTGGGCCAATTTTTTTTTCCCTGAAAAAAATTTTGGGGGCAAAAAAAATTTTTTTAAAAAAAAAAAATTTTTTATTTTTTGCTGGGGAAAAAAAACCGTAACACGGGGGAAAGTGTAAAATTAATAATTTCCTGGGGGGGGTATTTCCAAAAGGGGCACTTTTGGGGGTTTTGTTATGAAAAAGGGGCCCTTTAAGGCCCCCAACCTTCCGGGGTGAAAAAACGCTATTTTTCCCCCCCCCTTCTCCCAAAGGTTTTTTTTCCCAAGGGTTTCCCCCTTTCTAAAGGGCCCCAAATTTGGGGTTCCCAAACTTTTTCCCCGGAAAAAAAAAAATAGGGGAGAAAAAAGAAAAAAAAAAAAAAATTTTTTAAATTTACTTACAAATAACAGTGCCCCCCGGGGGGAAAAAAGTTTAAAACAATAAGCCGGGGGGTTTTTTTCCAAAAACGTTTTTTTGGGGGTTTCCATGTTTGGGTCAGGGTTAAACACCAGGGCCAGAATTTTGGTTGAAAAATAGACCCCTTCCCAAAACCCCGCACCCAAACTGTTTACCCCCCGATTTTCCCAACCAACAAAGACAAAACTTTTAAAGGCCCGGGGAAAAATAAAATTGGGGTGAAAAATCATTTTTTAAAAAATTTTTTTAAAAAATTTTTTTTTAAAAATTTTTTGGGAAAAAAAAAAGGGGGGTTTTTTTTTTCCCAAAAAAAATTTTTTGGAAAATTCCGGGTTCTTTTTTAAAATTTTTCCCCTTTTTTCCCCAAAAAAAAAAAACCCCCCCCCCCCCCCCTTTTTTTTTTCCCCTTTTTTTTTTTAAACCCCCCCCTTTTTTTTTTCCCCCCTTTTTTTAAAAAAATTTTTTTTTTCCCAAACCCCAAAATTTTTTTTTTTTTTTTCCCCTTTTTTTTTTAAAAAAATTTTAAAAAAAATTTTTTTTTTTTTTTAAAAAAATTTTTAAAAAAATTTTTTTTTTGGGGGGGCCCCCCCCTTTTTTTGGGGCCCCCGGGGGGGTTTCCCCCCCTTTTTTTTTTTAAAAAAATTTTTCCCCTTTTTTTTTTTTTAAAAAAAAGGTTTTTTTTTTGGGGGTTTCCGGGGCCCCCCTTTTTCCCCCCCCTTTTTTTTTTTGGGGGGGTTTTTTTTAAAAACTTTTTTTTTTTTTGGGGGTTTTTTCCCCCCCTTTTTTTTGGGGCCTTTTTTTTTTTTTAAAAAAAATTTTTAAAAAAAAAAACCCAAAGGGTTCCCAAAAACAAGAAAAAAGGGGGGCCCCCCCCCGGGGGGAGGGGGAAAAAGGGGGGGGAAAAACCCCAAAACCCCTTTTCTTTTTTTGGGGAAAAAAAGTCCCCGGGCCCCCCCCCCAAAAAAAGGGGGGGGGTTTTTCCCCCCCCCAAAAGGGGGGGCCCCAAAAATTGCCCCCCATTTTTTTTTTTCCCCCCCGGAAAAAAAAAAATTTGTAAAATTTTTTAAAAAAAACCCCAAAAATTTTCCCCCCTTTTTTTTTTTAAAAAAGGGTTTAAAAAAGGGGGGGGGAACCGGGGGGGGGGGAAAAGGGGAAAACCCAAAAAAACCCCCCAAATTCCCAAAAATTTTTCCCAAAAAATGGGTTTTAAATTTTAAAAAAAGGGGTTGGGGGCCAAAAAAAAACCCCCCCAAAAAAAAAATTTTTTTAAAAAGGGGGGGGAAAAAAACCCGGGGGAAAAAAAAAAAAAAAATTTTTTTTGGGGGAAAAAAAATTTTTTAAAAAATTCCCTTTTAAAATTTTTAAACCCCCCTTTTTTTAACCAAAAAAAAAGGGGGAAAAAAAAAAAAACCGGGAAAAGGCCCCGGGGGGGGAAAAAAAAAAAGGGAAAAAAAAAGGGGGGTTTTTTTAAAAAAAATTTGGGGTTTTTTTTGGGAAAACCCCCCCCTTGGGGGGGGGGGAAAAAACCCCCCGGGAAAAAAAAAACCCCCAATTGGCCTTTTTAACCCCCAAAAAAAACCCCTTTAAAGGGGGGGGGGAAAACCCCAGTTAAACCCCGGGGGGGGGGGGGGGGTTTTGTTTTTTTTAATTTCCTAACCCCCCCCCCCAAAAAAAATTTTTTGGGGGGCCCCCCCAACCCCCAAAAAAAAATTTTATTTTTTTTTTAAAAAAAAAAAACCTTTTTTTTCCCCCTTTTTTTTTCCTCCTTTTCCAAAAACAAATTTTTTTACCCGGGGGGTTTTTGGGAAAAAAAGGGGGGTTTTCCCAAAAATTTTTTTCCCCCCCCCCCAAAAAAAATTTTTTTCCCCGGGGAAAAACCCCGGGGGGGTTTTTTTTTTTTTTTAAAAAAAAAAAGGGTTTTTAAAAGGGGGGAAACCCCCCTTTTTTTTTGGAAATTTTCCCAAAAAATTTTTTTTTTTTTTTTGGGGGGATTTTTTTGGGGAAAAAAAATTTTTAAATTTTTCCCAAAAATTTTTCCCCCTTTTTTTAACCTTTTTTTTTTTGGGGGTTTTTAAAAATTTTTTTTAAAAAAAGGGGGGGGGGGGCCCTTTTTTTTTTGGGGGGGGGGGAAACCCGGGGGGGGGGGGGGCCCCCCAAATTTTTTTGGGGAAAAAAAAAAACCCCCCCCCCCCGGGGGTTGGGGGGAAAAATTTTTTTTTTTTCCCCGGGGGGGGGGGGGAAAACCTTTTAAAAAAAAAAAATTTTTTTTCCCCCCCAAAACCCCCCGGGGAAACCCCCCCCCTTTTTTAAAAAAAGGGGGGTTTTTTGGTTTTTGGGGCCCCCCCCCCCTTTTTTAAACCCCCTTTTGGGGTTTTTTTTTTTTTTTCCCCCCCTTTTTTTTTTTTTTTTTTTGGGCCCCCCCCCTTTTTTAAAGGGGGCCCCTGGGGTTTTTTTTAAAAAAACCCCCCCCCCTTTTTTTATTTTCCCCCCCCGGGGGGGAAAAGGGGGAAACTTTTTTTAAACCCTTTTTTTAATCCGGGGGGGGAAAAAAAGGAAAAGGGGAGTTTTTAAAAAATTTTTTTTTTTTTGGGCCCCGGGGGGTTTTTTCCCCCCGGGGGGAACTTTTTTTTTTTAAACCCCCCCTTTTTTTTTTTCCCCCCCCTTTTTTAAAAAAAAAATTTTTAAAAAACAAAATTGGGCCAAAAGGGAAAAGGAATTTTGGGGGAAATTTTTTTGGGGGGGGGTTTTAAAATTTAAATTTTAAAAATTTTAATTTTTTTTGGGGGGTTTTTTTTTTTTGGGGGGGGCCCCCAAAAACCCCAAATTTTTTTTTTTTTTTTCCCCCCCAAAATTTTTTAAAAACCGGGTTCCCCAAAATTAAAAAGGGGGGTTTTTTAAACCCCAAAAAAACCCCGGGTAGCGGGGGTCTAGGGGGGTTACCCCAAAATCTGACGGGGTGAAATGGGGGCGATCCCGGGGGTCGTTTTCAGGCCTGAAGCATAAATAAACCCATGTGCGCAGACTCCCAACTGGCCAAAAAGCTTCCTCAAAAGAGGCGTCATTCTGCCCCCTTCTCACCCCACCCCCTCCCTACGAAAAAGGGCGTTGTGTACCTCCCCTGGGGGATTTTTTTTCCCTCCCCCCTTGCCCTCCTCCTCCTCATCCTCCCCCAAAAGTGACCCCCTGCCCAGCCTTTGTGAAAAACCCCCCTTGCGCCCTAAAGGGTAATTGAATTTGTGACTCCCACCCTCCCCCCTTTTTCCAAAAACCCCTTTTCCTTTTGGGGCTTTCAGGATTTCGAACCAGAAAAGGGGGGGACATCTGCTGACTAGGCTCACTGCCTCCCATCCGGTTGAACATCAAAGCATGCAAAACGTCGCAATTCCTTCATAGGGCCCACTCATGTGGTGAAGTGTGAACGGCGCAAATTGCGATTGTTTGCGCCGTTGCAGTGATACTTCATTACGCGGCTGTGCTCACAAAACCCGCCCAAAATATGTAACTGAATTTCCCCCTGGGGGTTCACATATGATGCGATTTCGAAGGGGAAATCTGACTTGCGAGCGCAATGCCATTGGCCATGGGGAAATTCGAAAGTGACGCACTTAGGGGGCCCTTGTCAGCAGTGATCAAACCCGGGATATCCCTCAAAAACCGCAAAATCAAGTTGAGCACATTCCCAAACAGGATGTGAGGGGGGTGCCAAGGCCGAGCGCACCAAATTTAAAGCCATTGTCACACACTACCAACCTGGGGGAGTTTTTACTTTTTTAAACCACACTCGCTCTCCGCTTGAGGATCCCAGAGCTCCTGCGCTGTGTGGGTTTCGACCCCCCATAAATTAATTTCGGGACGGCCTGTTGACGTTGGCCACGGCTGTGCTCATATCGGTCGCAACAGGAAAGCGTTCACGGTCCATGTGGAGGATACCGTACGGCTCGTCAGCGATGATTTGAGAACTGGGTAGGAGGAGGGAAACAAAGTTACAGACTGGGTTCCCCAATCCTTGATTGGCAGAACAGACAGCGCCACTGGCAAGATTTACCCGGCTCCACAACATTTACCCAAAGGGCAGTGGGGAAAGGTATCTCCCGGCCCGGGGACTGGTCCCCCATCGGTGGTCAGGTGGGGCCCTCTACGATGGGCTTTAGTACGCATGTTTAATGTTCCCTCGACTGTTTTTGCAGAGCGGGACAGCTTGCCTCGAAATAAAATGGCTGGAAATATTGTGGGATCCCAAATGCAAAAAGTTCCTGAAACGCCTCCCCCCTAATGACGCTTTAAGGGGACGGAAAATTTTTGAATGCCCATTCAGACCCTGTGCTCGGGTGGTTTCGAGAGGGCCCGTCTTTTACCCCATGCTTGTACCGAGGCTTTTTTTGTTCTGGGAGTTGCGTGACTGTGAACTTGCTGCTTGGGGGGAAAATAACATTTTCTTGGACAACAGTGCCCCGGGTTCTTCCATGGGACCTGTGGGAAGCCAACCCAGGTGTGTGTGAGTGGGGTAAGGCTCGAAACCCAAAAGTGGGGCTGCTGTAGTTGGGCCCCTACACTCAGTGTGCTTTGTAACCAACGTTTTTTGTCCACTTTTTCCCCAATATTTGTGGTATGGTTCTGTATTTTTTCCTTTTTTAATTTTTTGCTTACCAGCTTGCATTGAAATAGCAAATACATCACACTGTCACAAAAGGCCACCAGGCAAGTTGGGACCCCAAAATTTTTGAATTTCTAAGGAATCTCCAAAGGTGCCAAAGGGGGCTACAAAGGAGTTGCACCCAAATCCCCCTCCCTTTTTCCTTGGGAAATCCTTCCTCGGCTGCCCCCCCCTTCCCCCTTGCTCCGCCATTGGGTCCGCTTCACATCTCGATCCCTTTCCCAAACCCCCTGCTGCTGTTGGATGGCTGGGAAACCCCATGCTCCACAAAACCGGGCCCCCGGTCTCATCAAATAAGATGCGTTTGCGGTTGTCCCCATCGGCATGGCTCCCCCGCCTCTTCAGATTGGGAGACACAGCTGTTGGCATCACTGTTTCCCCCTCTTTTCAATTGCAGAAATGCTGCTTCCCTGTCCTGTTTGGAGCCAAAGATTCTGAGAACAGAAGCAGGACTCAGCTGGCTCCTTTTACAGAAAAAACTTCTGACTGCCTGGGCAATTTGACGGCGGTGAACAGAAGTGGTTGCAACATGTTTTTTCCTGAGAGGAGGTGGAAGGAATTGAAGTGATGCATTGGCTGCCATCCAACCCGGCTTAATTTGTTCTTCCCGCAGCAGGGGGGCACGCCGAGCTCCTACCAAAGTGCGCTAAAGAACGCTCATGGGGTAAAACTGGTGGATTTCTGTGCATTTAGGGCGGCAGCAGCCACAGAATCCCACGTCCTTTCCCCGCTGAAACTCCGGCCACGACCACGTGCCTTATCACTGACTTCTTCATCTTGGTAGTTGATAAAGAAAGTAGAAAAGTTATAAGGCCTAAGTGTGGTTATACGCAGAGACTGAAGTGAAAACTGAAACACAACTGTTCACAACTTTGAAAGGTACTCCTTGTTACTTCTATAGTGTTTGCAACCAATTATTGGATAGGTGGAAGGCATCACACTAATAGATTATATTTAAATGGATTTGGGGGCAGAAACCAATTGGAGATAAAAAGAAAAGGATGAGGCACTGAGACACGCTCAGCAGAGTACAAGCAGCAGTGCTTGAACAAGTAATGGAGCGTGATGTGCACTCAAAAAAAAAAAAAACACAGACGAAGTGAACACTGAACACAAATGTTCACAATCGTGAAAGGTACTCCTTTGTCTCTTCTTAGTGTTTGCAACCAAGTATTGGTACGGATGGAAAACGGTCACACTATAGATTATATTTTAAATGGAATGGAGCAGAACCTTGGAGTAAATGAAAAGGATGAGGCACTGAGACACGCTCCGCAGGTACAAGCAGCTGCTTGAACAAGTAACTGGAGCGTGTTTGCACTCAAAAAATAAAAAACACAGGGTGAAGTGAACACTGAAACAAACGTTACAATCTGTGAAAGGTACTCCTTTTGTCTACTTTATAGTGTTTGCAACCAATGTATTGGTTACGGAGGAAGGCGTCACACTAATAGATTATATTTTAAATGGAAGGGCAGAACCCAAATTTGGGGATAAATGAAAAAGGTGAGGCATGAGACCGCTCAGCGAGTACAAGGCAGTGCTTGAACAAGTAACGGAGCGTGATGTGCACTCAAAAAATAAAAAACACAGACTGAAGTGAACACTGAAACACAATGTTCACAATCTGGAAAGGCTACTCCCTTTGTCACTTCTATGTGTTTGCAACCCAAAGTATTGGATACGGGGGTGGAAAAACGCGTCACACTAATAGTTAAATTGATTTGGAGTGCAAGAATTACATGAAGAAAAAAAAAAGAGTTGTGAGTGACAGTGCAGATGCCTACAGACAGCGTTGCATGCAGAGCAAACTGCAGCGTCCTGCACTCACCCCACACCTTGCAGAGTTTTTAAAAAACACGCAGGCAAAAGGAAGCTTTAACAGCGGTTGGGCTAGCCTGCCTACAGCACAGTACACTAAATCGCATCTTAATGTCCCTCAGAGTCAGCACAGCAGCGTTCTGTCCCTTACTGAATTACAGCACAGTGACGCTAAAATGGGGCCGGCGCCTTTTATAGTGCATTCTGACATCATTTCAGATCCAATCACGCCATGCCATTAGTTAACATGACCGCAGCAGTACAGGATGTGCCACACTTCTTAGGATTCCTCATTGGCTGACTAAAATCACATTGCCTCTCAAAGAATTATGGGAACTTCCGATTCCGGTATACGTATATGGAAAATATCGAAACTAAGTATCGAAAGGCCGATAGAGTATATCGGCCGATACCCGATATTGCGGTATCGATCGCTCAACACTACTTTGACACCACTTGGGACACTTCCGCTAAAAAATCGATTTTTCGGAAAGGGTTGTCTCCACTGATTAGGTTGAACTTGCTCGTTGCCGACCCTCCACTGCGTTAGGTGACTTATTAATATTTTTTCCGTATTGATGCCGTCTGACTGAACGCAGACAAGAGAGATGGTTCGAAAATAATCACACTAACCTTTTACTACCTCCCTCCTCAGTAAGGAACCTTTGAGTGGATCACAAGGGAACCAGAAACTGAACCCATGCAGGTGGACTCTTTACAAAGACGGGTTAGTGATGCACGCAAAGAAACATCGTATAAAGGAAAAATCTATGTTTCTACTGTGGTAAGTCAGGGCACTTCATTATAAACTGCCCCAGCCGTTTCTCGTAAGACTACTGCAGCAGTCATTCACTGTGAGTGTTGCGAGAGGAGCTCTGTCATGTCCGAGCCTCAGGCTCCAGAGAGAATCTGCTGCAAGAGATCTTGATTTCTCAGACTTAAACTTGTTAGTTCTGGGGACGATTGACGGTATAAACGCTGCAATTTTTCAATTTCCTCGCGGTTGTCCAGCTGAGTTGTTAAAAGAAACAATTTCATTGCTTCCTTTCCATCAAAACTCTGGGTTGACTCAGTCTGGTGTCTAGCTCTGCTATGATCGACTCGGAGTAGTGTTGAGCGATACAGCTCGATATCTAAAAAATATGTATCGGAATGGTATCGCCGATATCACTAAAATCGTCGATATCCGTTCCGATACGGAAGGTCCCATGTAAGTCTATGGGAACAAAATATCGCAACAAAAAAAACCCTTTTTCTTTCGTTGTAAACACAAAATATACACCATAGCATACTATATTTATATATATATATATATATACATGTCATTGTGACATATATATATATACATATATTTATAGTTTATACACTTCTACATAGTAAATAGACTCTGATTCAATTGCCGGGTAAAGCCGTGACATACCCCAGAAGTCGACGGGCTCGGTGCCGAGTACCCCCAAAACCTCTGGCTCTGTGCGGACTCAACTTGGGCGTCACGAACAGGATCTGTAGCTCGCTATAAGCGAGTCCAGTGTGCCTGAATTGAACTGGTTTTGTGCTTGAGAATTGCTAAAATCTCAGAGAATGTATTTGCCATTTTTTCCGCCATATCTGCGTCACGACGAGGCACTGGTGAAGAAGAAGGGCGTGCTCTTCATGGGTGTACACTCACTCAGTGGCGCAAAAACGATGGCCGACCACTCTAAATGGTACTGCAATGTAAGATCGTGCCCACAGCTCTTCTGTTCCGCCTCCTCATCCTCCTCGTGTGCGGAAACTAACACGAAGGTCCCGCCTCACTACAAAGGGGCCCTCTCCAGTGCTAATGACACATGTGACTTGGCAGAGATGGCTAATGGACACGAGCAGAAGTGTGAAGGGATGGAGCAGTCAGAGCTCTCCCCCCACGGAAGCGACCCGATCGCCACGGAACCACCGTTGGGCACCCGGCCTGGAAACCCTCCTACGCTGCAAGAAGCGGAGGATACCCTAAGAGGCCTGGCCCGGCACCGGGAGGAGGTCGCCAGGATGGAAGCCAGCTGGCGTTGCCCTAAAACTAAACTTGGAGCGGCGCCAATCCTCTTACCTGAAGTGTCTGTACCGGAAGGTGAGGCACCCGTTCTAGTAGAGGAGTCTGTGCGGGCATCCCAGCCCTTGCAATGTGATCCGGTTGACGTTGTCGCAGTGGAGGCACCCTTCCTGCAAAAAATCTGCACCGGCAGCACCCAGATCCGCTGTCTGCCCCCGTCGCTGAGACAGAAAAAGCGACACCCGTCCTCATGGAGGGGGGGCCCCGCAGGCACAGAGGTCTACCTGTCTGTACCGGTAGTCCCGATGTCATCTGTTCCAGAGCCGGCTGCTTCCTCCGCAGGTGAGCGCCGCCAGGACTGGGGGGGCGCCAGGAGAGCTGCCGCAAACCGGACATCGTAAGCTGCAGTTTGATGGTGGAGACATGGAGATGCTGGTGGAGGAGAATTACAACCGGCGTCAGGAGGAAGAGTGGAGACGTTGGGAGCGGGAAGCAGAGCGACAAAAGGGAGCAGTGCGAATCCAGAAGCTTCGCCAACGTCACATCGAGAAGGACTGGGCAGATAAGGACCGGATGAGAAAAGATAAAGGAACCTGTGGGAGCCGCGGGTAAGGGTGCAGTACGGAGCTTTAAATTGAAAGGTGGTTAGGGCTTCATCAGGAGCCTGGACTTTATTTAGAAGTGTTTGTGACCCGGCGGGACGTGGAGACTCACCTCCCAGAAGGACACCCCGGGAGGGACCTGTTGCCAGGAGACTTGGTGACTTACACCCGACACTGGGGTTACAATGGATGGTACGCCCTAAATGTTACCAGGTGCGACCCTACTCCCCAGAGTGTCAGGAACGTGAGACCCTCGAGCCTTCAGCCTCCCACATCCAGGCCTCTGCACAAGTGCCCACCCCACGCCGTAAATCTCCCCAGCCTCCCTCAGTGGTCTCCTCAGCGCCCCAGCTATGGACATGATAACTATAGCTGGCCCGTACCCGGCGCCTGTTAGGCCCCTGGGTTCGTTCAGTCCGGACCACAGGGCTCCAGACCCGGAGGGAGATGAAAGAGGTGGCCACACAGACATAGATAGGGGTCACGACTTGACTGTACAGGCCACATGACGTCATCAGGTCCTGGTGGTCCTTGGTGTCTCGGATGTTTGGCAGCATCAGAAGAGTACCAGGTGGTACCTGGAAAAACTCTTGCCAAGAATTAAAAATAACCCGGACAGGGTCCCTGTATGTAAATATTAAATTGTTGATGTACCCGGACGGGTGAATGTTCATAAAAAAATTTTTTAATTTAATAAAAAAACACAACACAGTTTTCATTACTTTATTACAGTCTCATCCTGCGACGCCATCGATCTCCTGTAAAAAAATGAAAAAAAAAACAGCAGTATACCACCTGTCCGACGCAGTTCATAGTAACTAGAGTGTCCCACGACGATCCAGCTCTGCTACATCAGAATGACAGGCAGAGCCTGTCATCCCCGGCGCAGCACAGCTGATTACCTGCTTCCCCCGGGGTGACGTCATCGGACTGCTTTACCGGCCGGGATTACCCTGCAGTCACTGCAGTTATCGCGAAAAACTGCATGTGACCGCCAGGGAGAAGATAATGGCGGCCATCAAGCAGTCCGGACGTGACCGCCGGAGATCTTTGCCAGGTAAGTGCCGCTGACTCCTGACAGAACCCGACCGACGGACACTCACAGTGACGTGACAATCCGATTCCGGTATCCGATATGACGAAAATATCGGTACCGGATCGAAAGCCCGATACAGCTAATATCGGCCGATACCCGATATTTGCAGTATCGTATCGCTCAACACTACTCAGGAGCAAGTGGAAATTTTATGGATATCTCCTTTGCTCTGAAACAGGGGATACGTTCAGTGAAGAAGGCTACTCCAGTACAGATGGAGACTGTGGATGGCTCTCTACTGACTTCTGGACCAGTGGATCAAGAAACAGAGCCTTTGAGGGTCCTTATGGGTAAAGATCATCAGGAGAAAATGTATTTTTTGCTTATCTCTTCTCCCCACTTTCCCATCATTCTAGGGCTACCATGGCTGCAGGCGCAGAATCCTACGATTAACTGGGAGACCAAGGAATTACACTTTCCGGAGAAACAGATGAGTCAAGGAGTTTCAGCTTGCTCTGTCCCTAAAGGAACCATGTCAGTCCCTGAATTACCAGCTGTATACCAGGACTATGTGGATTTATGTGACAAGAAGAACGCTGATCAGCTTCCTCCTCACCGTCCATATGATTGTCCAATTGAATTATTGCCCGGAGCCGAGATACCTTTTGGTAAGATCTACCCCTAGCGGGGCCCGAGCTAAAAGCTTTGAAGGATTATATAGACGAAAATTTAGCCAAGGGCTTCATACGCCCCTCTTCATCTCCCGCAGGTGCACCCATCTTCTTTGTGAAGAAGAAAGATGGATCTCTGAGACCCTGCATAGACTATAGGGAACTCAATAAGGTTACTATTAGAAACCGTTATCCATTGCCTTTAATCCCTGAGTTGTTGGAGAGAGTGCGGCATGCCAAAATTTTCTCTAAACTGGATCTCCGTGGGGCCTATAACTTGGTCCGTATTAGACCTGGGGATGAATGGAAGACTGCTTTCAGGTCACGCTATGGACACTTTGAATATCTAGTTATGCCTTTTGGTCTGTGTACCGCCCCAGCCACTTTCCAACACTTCGTGAATGATATCTTCAGGGATCTCCTAGATACATTTGTGGTGATTTATCTGGATGATATTCTAATTTTTTCTAACTCCACAGAGGAACATCATGGACATGTGAGAATGGTCTTAGAACGCCTAAGACAAAACCATCTCTACATCAAGCTTGAAAAATGTGAATTCCATAGGACCGAAATTCAATTTCTGGGGTATGTACTATCTACGCAAGGGATTAGTATGGATGGAAGCAAGACCCAAGCCATCAAGGATTGGCCAATTCCTAGAAATGTGAAGGAGGTGCAGCGTTTCATCGGGTTTGCCAACTTCTATAGACGTTTCATTAAGAATTTTTCTGAGGTAGTGTCACCTATCACCCAACTTACCCGGAAACAGTCTAGGTTCTCCTGGACCCCGCAAGCTCAGGAAGCATTTTCCTGTTTAAAGGATAAATTTACCACCGCACCTATCTTAGTACATCCCAACCCCGAGCTTGCCTTCATAATAGAGGTGGATGCTTCAGACTGTGCCGTTGGAGCTATACTCTCTCAGAGAACAGGTGAGAAGAATGTCTTGCATCCCTGTGCCTTCTTTTCCCAGCAGTTGTCTTCGGCTGAGAGGAACTACGATGTGGGCAATAGAGAATTGTTGGCCATTATTGCCGCCTTCAAGGAATGGAGACACCTTCTTCAGGGAGCTGCACAGCAAATAGTCGTCCTGACAGACCATCGTAACCTTGAATTTATCAGGTCGGCTAAGTGCCTGACTCCTCGCCAGGCTCGCTGGAATCTTTTCCTAAACCAATTTAATTTTGTCATTTCTTATAGACCAGGATCGCGCAATGGAAAGGCTGATGCACTCTCTAGGATTCATTCAGCAGAGACACGTCCACTTACTCCTCCTAAGACTATTCTTCCTGACTCTAGATTCCTGGGAGTGATTCATAATCAAGACCTACTTAAGGACATCAAGGAAGCATACCATGCGGATTCTTTGTTGGCTCAACCCCCAATGGACGTAAGTCTTGTCTTTAAGAATGGTGTGTGGATTCAGGGACAACGTCTGTATATACCTGAAACAGTCAGATTGAGAGTATTGCAACTCATCCACGATTCCAAGATAGCCGGGCATAGGGGAATTCTAAAGACACAAGAATTTCTTTCTCGTTTCTTTTGGTGGCCCACTTACAGGAAAGATGTCTTAAACTATGTCACTTCATGTGAAGTCTGTGCAAGATGCAAAACACCTCGCTCCTCACCAACTGGTCTGTTGCAACCTCTTCCCACCCCGTCCCGCCCGTGGGGATCCATTTCTATGGACTTCATTGTGGAGTTACCAACCTCTCAAGGGAAGAACACCATTCTAGTGGTGGTTGACCGTCTAACAAAGGCAGCTCATTTTATCCCTTGTGTCGGCTTACCCACTGCAAAACAGACATCAGACTTGATGATTAAGAATGTGTTTTGCTTACATGGAGTACCGGATGAGGTCATTTCGGATCGAGGGGTGCAATTCACTTCAAGGTTTTGGCAAAATTTCTGTGCAGCATTGGACATTAAAGTAAACCTTTCTTCTGCTTTTCATCCCCAGACTAATGGACAGACAGAACGAACCAATCAGACCCTGGAGCAGTATCTCCGCTGTTTTATCTGCCACCTACAGGATGATTGGGTGGATCTACTTCCACTGGCTGAGTTCTCTTATAACAACTCTCAGAGCGCCTCCACTAAGCAGTCTCCTTTTTACTCCAATCTAGGTTATCATCCTAACATTCTTCCTCGATTTCCCATAGATACGCCCTTGCCGGCAGTGGCTGAAAGAATCCCTTCTTTACAAAAGAATATGGATCTTCTAAAGGAAAATCTAGAATTGGCTCAGGAAAGGTACAAGAAAGCAGCAGATAAATTTCGTAAACCTGCACCAGCTTTCAAGGTAGGAGATTTGGTCTGGCTGTCAACCAGAAATCTTAAATTAAAGATTCCATCGTCTAAATTGGGACATAAGTACATTGGACCTTATAAGATCAATAAGATTATAAGTGCTGTTGCTTGTCTTCTTCAGCTGCCCAGAACTATGAGAATCCACCCTGTCTTTCATGTATCCCTACTAAAGTCTGCAACACCCAATACGTTTCCTGGACGTTCTTCTCCTTGCCCTGACCCAGTGCTGGTCGATGGTCAGGAAGAATTTATGGTGGAAAGGATTCTAGATTCCAGGTTGTACAGAAATCAGTTGCAATATTTGATTAAATGGCAGGGCTACCCAGTGGAGGACAACTCATGGGAACCAGTCAATAATGTAAATGCTCCTCGCCTGCTCCTCCAGTTTCATCAGAGGTACCCTGACAAGCCTGGTCTGAGGTCATCCGGAGGTTGTCCCTAAGGGGGGAGTAATGTAAGGTTCTTTGTCTCTGTTGACATGTTCCTTGAAACTCAGTTTTCCGTCGGCCATTTTGCTTTCTGTCTTTCTGCAGCTCTTGCCCTCAGTTAATATGGAGTTTCCAGTTTTCATGTTCCCGCCCTGATTCTTCCCTCTTGCTTCTTAAGCAGCCTCAGCTGAACAATCAGTGCTCCTGAATCAAGCCTCAGTCAGTCTGTGACCTGACTCCTGGAAGCCTTGGACTTGTACTCCAGCTATTCCCTACTGAGGAACCTTGGAACACTTTTGGACTCTGGAAACCTGCTGTTTGGTGAATCCATGTTTGCAGAGGAATTACGGTACAGAGAAGAGATCCTGAACCTGCTTTGGAGATTTATTGTAGTGCTTGAAGTTACTCTGGCCTGCTGTGTCTCCTGTCGCTGTTCCTGCAAACTGTGAACTTTTCAGCATGCTTGTATGAAGTAATACAAGTCATTTCATTTCAACCTATGTCTCCTGTGTTTTCCTCGCACCCAAGCACAAGACGCTATAGGAACTGTACACTATACATGACAGGCAGAGACTAGAGTTGAGCGATACTTTCCGATATCCTAAAGTATCGGAATCGGAATGGTATCGCCGATATCACTAAAATATCGGCGATACCCGATACCGATACCGGAAGTCCCATGTAAGTCTATGGGGACAAAATATCGCAACTAAAAAAAACCCATTCTTTCCTTGTAAACACTAAATATACACACATAGAATACATATATATATATATACATGTCATTGTGACATATATATACATATATTTATAGTTTATACACTTCTACATAGTAAAATATCCTCTGATTCAATTGCCGGGTAAAGCCGGCTTCAGTGAAAAGACAGAAGCACCCGACATGAAATGACACTTGGTGTACATAGGGTTAACCATGTCTTTTCATGTCGTTTGCTATCTGATTTGCACAAACAATTAAATCAGTCTATGTGTGCAAAATTTCACACCTGTAGGGGTTAATTAAAGGTGTAAATTCGTTGTAAAAAAACCGGACTTTTTTGCTACGAATTTACACCTTTAATTAACCCCTACAGGTGTGAAATTTTGCACACATAGTCTGATTTAATTGTTTGTGCAAATTAGATAGCAAAGGACATGAAAAGACATGGTTAACCCTATGTACACCAAGTGTCATTTCATGTCGGGTCATAGGTCATAGGTGTTCGGTCTGGATGCCGAACTTTACTGTTCGGGTTCGCCCATCTCTACTTGCAAAATCACCAATCTATAGCACTAGCTTCTCCAAGAGCAGTTCTCCTAATCACAGCTCTGACTATCCTGAGCTATGTGCTTGTTCAAGTGCCATTATCTCTATATGTACCGTAAATACAGTGATAGCAGTGTACATTATAAAACAAATCACTAATAGCTGAATGTGTTACAGCAGAACTTTATAGTTCTACTAATACTATAACTCAGCCTATCCTATCAGAAACAAAGAAGTAAAGAGCAACATAGCTCTGACCTGCTCCAGAGACAAATTGAGAATATTTCTTTAATTGTAACCACAACAATACCAGCACATTAAAAAGTTGTTGTTGTCCAATGTCCATATAGTACTATATTATGCTAAACAGTGGCCAGAGACCGCCATACCATGCCACAATAGTCCCATAGTTTGTTTTCATAGGACAGTGCGATTCTGTGCCTGCACACAGCCATATACTTTGCATAAAGTACCATATTCTACCTGCAAAGAACCAAATTGTGTGTTTGCAGTCCTACAATGAGCCTATATTGCACCCAATAAACTACACATTAGACCCAAATTAGAGTAATACTTGCCCATGTACATAGATGCCAGAGAGAACCACGTTTGTAAGTTACTGTGTATAACAACGCACATTATTCCATATTGTGCCTGTTTGATTGATCCGATTCCTAACTGAAGGTGGTTTTCCAATCCTTAAAGAAAACTTCAAACTTGCTCCAAATAGTAAAACATAATCTAATATATTCATGTTTTACCCTTACCCCTCCTGTGCTGCTGGCCACAGGACCAACCGTGTGTTGCTTTCCATTGCGCTTGACAGCAGTGATTGGCTGCCTGAGTGACATGGCATTCAATCGACCTCAAAGCATGGTTAACAACTCCTGAAGGTTCTCAGCTCCCAAAACTTTCATGAATGGGCTAATCTCTAAATCCCACCCTTGCACACTCAAATTGTATAAAATATAGACATGCGGACCCTCGATTTTACCTGATCCGTAGACCATATTGTTTTATATCCATTCAGGAGTTAGGAACACTCTGGCACAACAAGATACTTCTCTTTTATATCCTAAATATGCATGCATGCTAATATTCTGTTACTTTTGATGATGCCAAACCCTATATAGATTTGTATAATCATTGGGTCACATGGCAAAACAAAAATAGGGACAAAGTCAAGTTTGACACCAAATCAGACAAATTCACATTTAGGAGAATCAAAGAACAATCAGACTAATGATCTGTTGAGACTGGGTACACCTTTAGAATACATATAGCCAGTGGCACAACATAAATCTTTTACACGTCAATGCAAAGTCAATAACATGGCCCTCTATAATTGAAAATAAAAATAGTTTGCGCACATAAAAACTACAAGACACAAAAGGATCTGTAGAAAAATAGGAATATGCATGTGTCAAATGGAAAACAATACATAAATTCAGACGCACTCTGTAGAACAGTTTGAGATGCAGATGTAATAATACAGTAATAAATAAATATTGCACTAAGACCCGTGAGAAAAAGGTGATGAGAAAAGCCTGTAGTCTATTATGTAGTAAACCCCAAACCAAAGGACTAAATAGTCATAATACGCATAAGGTATTTATTCATATGGGTATTAATATGGACAAACCCTGAAAAAGTAAAAGAGGTCCTCTTTTAACGATGGAGCAGAAAAACGCTGCAGAAATCCTAAAAAACCTTTTATGCAGAAAGGTCAGAAGAAATTGACACTGTCCCGGCCGGTGACAGCTCAGATGAATGAGTATTAGTGGTGCACTGTGGAGAAAATAGTCCTGTTTGCACAGGTTTTACCTGACAACCCCGATGGGTCACTTGCAATAGAAAGTCCAATTTCAGCCTCCTCTGGCCTGCTGACAACCCCGATGGGTCACTTGCAGTAGAAAGTCCGACTTCAGCCTCCTATGGCCCGCAGACGAAACTTACATCCGTTGATGAAAGCCGGTGATCTCTGGCCTCCGTGGCCAGATCAGGAACGCCGGCTGATGATGTTGAATCCTCACTAGGAAGAAGGATGTGGGCAGGACCTGTTGGTAAACTAGCCTGCCTCAAGCACAGTAGTACACAAAATCGCAATATCTAACTGTCCCTCAGAGTGAGCAGAGTAGCGTTCTGTCCCTAACTGAGTTCACAGCACAGTGACGCTAAAATGGCTGCGGCGCCTTTTATAGTGCATTCTGACATCATTTCAGCAGCCAATCACAGCCATGCCATTAGTTAAGATGACCGCAGCATTACAGGATGTGCCCACACTTCATAAGATTCATCATTGGCTGACTAAAATCACATTGCCTCTCAAAGAATTATGGGAACTTCCGATTCCGGTATACGATATTGAAAAAGTATCGGAATTAAGTATCGGAATTCCGATAACGCGAATATCGGCCGATACCCGATACTTGCGGTATCGGAATGCTCAACACTAGCAGAGACGTCATGCACTGCTTGCAAGCTGAAGGGCAGCTGCTGGAATACTCACTGCTCTGCACGCCGGGACTATGTGTGCGGAGAGCAGTGAGTATTCATTGCTCTTCAATAGCGTGCACAGTGTCAGCCACCGGCTTCCTGCTGCTGCTGGGCAGTCACGTATGCAGCTACTTAAGAGAAATAAATATTCACCACTCTCCACGGCCACGTGAGGTGAATATTCATTTCTTGAAAAACAAACTAGGTTGCCGCGCTAAACACAAATTTTGACTGCAGCCCTAAAATTCATAAATCCCTGTGCAGTTCAAAAGATGGCACTTACTTGTACGTACCTGATGTTCTGATTATACGATAGTTCCGTCCGTGCAAATGGAGATGTATTATTTAAATACCATCCAGAGCGTCATCCCGTTCCCGGAAAGTTCCCCTTACGCTCGTGGCTGTGAGATCCGGCAGTCAGCCTCAGCCGATGGCGTCGCCATGTAGT
>JARQOD010003423.1:0-65138 GCA_033576555.1 Oophaga sylvatica | reverse complement strand
GACCCGGGGCTTCAAAACAAGAAAAGTTCTGCTTGGAATGCTGTCTCCACAGTCATCATTGCTCCTGTGTACTGGGGTTCAGTAATGTCGCTTTTCCCCCTGCTGGTCCCACGGCAAAAGTCCTGCTCCCTCCACCCTGTTCTCCTCTCACCCCGGGCCCCCTCCAACACGCCATTTTGCGGGCTGGAAGTGCTGCCCTCCCCAAAACAACACTTGCTCCTGTGTTACGGGGGTTTAATAATGTCAGTTTTCCCCCCTTGCTGTGTGTACGGAAAAAGGGCCTGTTTCCCTCCACCCTTTTTTCCCCCTCTCATCCCGGGGCCCAAACCCGCCAGTTGCTGCTCGGAAATGCTTCTGCACAGTCAACTTTGCCTCCTGTGTTAGGAGTTCTAATGCCCAGCGGGTCCCCTGCTGGTGTACGGCAAGAAGTCCTGCTCCCCCACCCGTTTCCTCTCATCCCGGGCCAAAAACACGGGCCATTTTGTTTGCTCAAAGTGCTGTCTGCACAGTAAAACATTTGGGTTTCTGTGTTACTGGGGTTCTGTAATAAAAAACGTTCCCCTCTGTGTGTAGGGAAAGAAGCCCTGTCCCCCCCCTTTTTCTACTCCCCTTTCCCTGGGCTCCAACTCCCCCCAATTGCTCCGGGAAAACCCTGTCTCCCACATTTAACACTTGCCCCTGTTTTACTGGGGTTCAGAAATGTCAGCTTTCACCTGCTGTGTGTAGGAAAGGGAAGTCCGCTGCCTCCCCCCTTTCCCCTTTCCACCCCTTTGGCTCCAACAATGCCATTGCTGCTCAAAGGGGAAACGGGCCAGAAACCCTTTGCCCCCTGTGTTACTGGGGTTCGAAAGGTCAATTTTTTTCCCAAATGTGTGTACGGAAAAGAAGCCCTGTTTGCCTCCAATTTAAATTTCAAATTTTGCTCATACAAGGCCCCCGCCTACCCCCTGACTGACCGGGGCTTAAAACCACTGAATTTTTACTGCTGGGAAAATTGCTTTTCTCACAGTCATCACTTGCTCCGGGTTTACTGGGGTTCAGTAATGTCAGCTTTTCCCCCCTGCTGTGTGCACGGAAAAGAAGTTGCTTTCCTCCACCCGTTTCTCCTCGCACCCCGGGGGTTTTTTTCCAAAACACCGCCAGTTGCTACTCGGAAGTGCTGTCTGCACAGTCAACACTTGCCCCTGTGTTATTGGGGTTCAGTAATGCCCAGCTTTTCCCCTTTGTTGATTACTGCAAGAAGTCCTGCTGCCTCCACCTATTCTCCTCTCATCCCTGGGCTCCAACCCCGCCAGTTGCTGCTCGGAAGTGCTGTCTGCCAGTCAACACTTGCTCCTGTGTTACTGGGGTTCAGTAATGTCAGTGTTCCCTGCTGTGTGCACGGCATGAAGTCCTGCTGCCTCCACCCAGTTCTCCTCTCATCCCTGCGCTCCAACATCGCCAGTTGCTGCTCGGAAGTGCTGTCTGCACAGTCAACACTTGCTCTTGTGTTACTGGGGTTCAGTAATGTCAGCTTTTTCCCCTGCTGTGTTACGGCAAGAAGTCCTGCTGCCCCCAACCGTTTCTCCTCTCACCCCTGGGCTCCAACACCGCCATTTGCTGCTCGGAAGTGCTGCCCTGCACAGTCAACACTTGCTCTGGTTACGGGGGTTCTGTAATGTCAACTGTTCCCTGCTGTGTGTACGGCATGAAGTCCTGCTGCCTCCACCCTGTTCTCCTCTCATCCCTGGCCCCAACACCGCCAGTTGCTGCTCGGAAGTGCTGTCTGCACAGTTAACACTTGCTCCTGTGTTACTGGGTTCAGTAATGTCCACTATTCACCTGCTGTGTGTACGGCAAGAAGTCCTGCTGCCTCCACCCTGTTCTCCTCTCATCCCTGGGCTCCAACATTGCCATTGCTGCTCGGAAGTGCTGTCTGCACAGTCAACACTTGCTCCTGTGTTACTGGGGTTCTGTAATTTCAGCTGTTCCCCTGCTGTGTGTACGGCAAGAAGTCCTGCTGCCTCCACCCTGTTTCCTCTCATCCCTGGGCTCCAACATCGCCAGTTGCTGCTCGGAAGTGCTGTCTGCACAGTCAACACTTGCTCCTGTGTTACGGGGGTTCTGTAATTTCAGCTGTTCCCCTGCGTGTGTACGGCAAGAAGTCCTGCTGCCTCCACCCTGTTCTCCTCTCATCCCTGGCTCCAAAATGCCATTGCTGCTTGGAAGTGCTGTCTGCACAAGTCATCACTTGCTCCTGTGTATCTGGGGTTCGTAATTCAGCTGTTCCCCTGCTGTGTGCACGGCAAGGAAGTCCTGCTGCCTCCACCCTGTTCTCCTCTCATCCTCGGGCTCCAACACTGCCATTTGTGCTGCTCCGCCGGGAATTTTGTTGTCCCCTGCACGCAAAACCTTCCCTCCGGGTTTTGGTACTTTTTTGGGTTTTAAGTAATTGTCCGGCGGGGTTCCCCCCTGCTGTGTGACGGCAAGAATTTCCTGCTGCCTCCACCCTTTTTCTCCTCTCATCCTGGGCTCCAACACCCCCAGTTGCTGCTGGGAAAAGTGCTTGTCTGCACAGTCAACACTTGCTCCTGTGTTACTGGGGTTCAGTAATGTCAGCTGTTCCCCTGCTGTGTGTACGGAAGAAGTCCTGCTGCCTCCACCCTGTTCTCCTCTCATCCATGGGCTCCAACACCGCCAGTTCCCTTGGGAAGTGCTGTTTGCACAGTAACACTTGCTCCTGTGTTACTGGGGTTCAGTAATGTCAGTGTTCCCCCCTGCTGTGTGTACGGCAAGAAGTCCTGCTGCCTCCACCCTGTTCCCCCTTTTCCGGCCCCATCCCTGGGTTCCAACACCCGGCCAAGTTGTCTGCTTTGGGAAGTCCCTGTTTTTTTGCCCACCCAGTCCAACCCACTTGCCCCTGTGTTACTGGGGTTCTGTAATGTCAGCTGTTCCCCTGCTGTGTGTACGGCAAAAGTCCTGCTGCCCCCACCCGTTCTCCTTCATCCCTGGGCTCCAACACTGCCAGTTGCTGCTCAGAAGTGCTGACTGCACAGTCAACACTTGCTCCTGTGTTACTGGGGTTCAGTAATGTCACTGTTCCCTACTGTGTGTACGGCAAGAAGTCCTGCTGCCTCCAATTTAAAGTTGCAAAGTTGCTCATACTAGGCCTCAGCCTACACCCTGACTGACCTTGGGCTTCAACACTGCAAGTTACTGCTCGGAAGTGCTGTCTGCACAGTCATCACTTGCTCCTGTGTTACTGGGGTTCAGTAATGTCAGCTGTTCCCTGCTGTGTGTACGGCAAGATGTCCTGCTGCCTCCACCCTGTTCTCCTCTCATCCCTGGGCTCCAACATCGCCAGTTGCTGCTCGGAAGTGCTGTCTGCACAGTCAACACTTGCTCCTGTGTTACTGGGGTTCTGTAATTTCAGCTGTTCCCCTGCTGTGTGTACGGCAAGAAGTCCTGCTGCCTCCACCCTGTTCTCCTCTCATCCCTGGGCTCCAAAACTGCCAGTTGCTGCTTGGAAGTGCTGTCTGCACAGTCATCACTTGCTCCTGTGTATCTGGGGTTCAGTAATGTCAGCTGTTCCCCTGC
This sequence comes from Oophaga sylvatica, assembly GCA_033576555.1. NCBI lineage: Eukaryota > Metazoa > Chordata > Amphibia > Anura > Dendrobatidae > Oophaga > Oophaga sylvatica. Next base: position 61,562 of record JARQOD010003423.1, on the reverse strand, counting down.
TGTGTGTACGGCAAGAAGTCCTGCTGCCTCCACCCTGTTCTCCTCTCATCCCTGGGCTCCAACACCGCCAGTTGCTGCTCGAAGTGCTGTCTGCACAGTCAACACTTGCTCCTGTGTTACTGGGGTTCAGTAATGTCAGCTGTTCCCCTGCTGTGTGTACGGGAAGAAGTCCTGCTGCCTCCACACTGTTCTCCTCTCATCCCTGGGCTCCAACATCGCCAGTTGCTGCTCGGAAAGTGCTGTCTGCACAGTGAACACTTGCTCCTGTGTTACTGGTGTTCAGTAATGTCAGCTGTTCCCCTGCTGTGTGTACGGCAAGAAGTCCTGCTGCCTCCACCCTGTTCTCCTCTCATCCCTGGGCTCCAACACCGCCAGTTGCTGCTCGGAAGTGCTGTCTGCACAGTCAACACTTGCTCCTGTGTTACTGGGTTCTGTAATGTCAGCTGTTCCCCTGCTGTGTGTACGGCAAGAAGTCCTGCTGCCTCCACCCTGTTCTCCTCTCATCCCTGGGCTCCAACACCGCCAGTTGCTGCTCGGAAGTGCTGTCTGCACAGTCAACACTTGCTCCTGTGTTACTGGGGTTCTGTAATGTCAGCTGTCCCCTGCTGTGTGTACGGCAAGAAGTCCTGCTGCCTCCACCCTGTTCTCCTCTCATCCCTGGGCTCCAACCCGCCAGTTGCTGCTCAGGAGTGCTGTCTGCACAGTCAACACTTGCTCCTGTGTTACTGGGGTTCAGTAATGTCAGCTGTTCCCTGCTTTGTGGACTGCAAGAAGTCCTGCTGCCTCCAATTTAAAGTTGCAAAGTGTTACTAGCCTCAGCTACACCCTGACTGACCCTGGGCTTCAACACCGCAAGTTGCTGCTCGGAGTGCTGTCTGCACAGTCATCACTTGCTCCTGTGTAACTGGGGTTCAGTAATGTCAGCTGCCCCTGCTGTGTGCACGCAAGAAGTCCTGCTGCCTCGACCCTGTTCTCCTCTCATCCCTTGTCTCCAACACTGCCATTTGCTGCTCGGAAGTGCTCTCTGCACAGTCAACACTTGCTCCTGTGTTACTGAGGTTCTGTAATGTCAGCTGTTCCCCTGCTGTGTGTACGGCAAGAAGTCCTGCTGCCTCCACCTGTTCTCCTCTCATCCATGGGGCTCCAACACCGCCAGTTGCTACTCGGAAGTGCTGTCTGCACAGTCAACACTTGCTCCTGTGTTACTGGGGTTCAGTAATGTCAGCTGTTCCCTGCTGTGTGTACGGCAAGAAGTCCTCCTGCCTCCAATTTAAAGTTTGCAAAGTTGCTCATACTAGGCTCAACCTACACCCTGACTGACCTGGGCTTCAACACCGCCAGTTGCTGCTCGGAAGTGCTGTCTGCACAGTTAACACTTGCTCCTGTGTTACTGGGGTTCAGTAATGTCAGCTGTTCCCTGCTGTGTGTACTGCAAGAAGTCCTGCTGCCTCCAATTAAAAATTGCAAAGTTGCTCATACTAGGCCTCAGCCTACACCCTGACTGACCCTGGGCTTCAACACCGCCAGTTGCTGCTCGGAAGTGCTGTCTGCACAGTCATCACTTGCTCCTGTGTTACTGGGCTCAGTAATGTCAGCTTTTCCCCTGATGTGTGCATGGCAAGAAGTCCTGCTGCCTCCACGCTGCTCTCCTCTTATCCCTGGGCTCCAACACCGCCATTTGCTGCTCGGAAGTGTTGTCTGCACACTTAACACTTGCTCCTGTGTTACTGGGGTTCAGTAATGTCAGCTGTTCCCTGCTGTGTGTATGGCAAGAAGTCCTGCTGCCTCCAATTTAAAGTTGCAAAGTTGCTCATACTAGGCCTCAGCCTACACCCTGACTGACCCTTGGCTTCAACACCGTAATGTTGCTGCTCGGAAGTGCTGTCTGCACAGTCATCACTTGCTCCTGTGTATCTGGGGTTCAGTAATGTCAGCTGTTCCCCTGCTGTGTGCACGGCAAGAAGTCCTGCTGCCTCCACCTGTTCTCCTCTCATCCCTGGGCTCCAACACCGCCAGTTGCTGCTCAGAAGTGCTGTCTAAACAGTCAACACTTGCTCCTGTGTTACTGGGGTTCAGTAATGTCAGCTGTTCCCCTGCTGTGTGTACGGCAAGAAAGTCCTGCTGCCTCCACCCTGTTCTCCTCTCATCCCTGGGCTCCAACACCGCCAGTTGCTGCTCAGAAGTGCTGTCTGCACAGTCAACACTTGCTCCTGTGTTACTGGGGTTCTGTAATGTCAGCTGTTCCCCTGCTGTGTGTACGGCAAGAAGTCCTGCTGCCTCCACCCTGTTCTCCTCTCATCCCTGGGCTCCAACGCCGCCAGTTGCTGCTCGGAAGTGCTGTCTGCACAGTCAACACTTGCTCCTGTGTTACTGGGGTTCTGTAATGTCAGCTGTTCCCTGCTGTGTGGACTGCAAAAAGTCCTGCTGCCGTCCAATTTAAAGTTGCAAAGTTGCTCATACTAGTCCTCAGCCTACACCCTGACTGACCCTGGGCTTCAACACCGCCAGTTGCTGCTCGTAAGTGCTGTCTGCACAGTCATCACTTGCTCCTGTGTTACTGGGGTTCAGTAATGTCAGCTGTCCCCTGCTGTGTGCACGGCAAGAAGTCCTGCTGCCTCCACCCTGTTCTCCTCTCATCATGTTCTTCAACACCGCCAGTTGCTGCTCGGAAGTGCTGTCTGCACACTCAACACTTGCTCCTGTGTTACTGGGGTTCAGTAATGTCAGCTGTTCCCCTGCTGTGTGTATGGCAAGAAGTCCTGCTGCCTCCACCCTGTTCTCCTCTCATCATTGTTCTTCAACTCCGCCAGTTGCTGTTCGTAAGTACTGTCTGCACAGTCAAAACTTGCTCTTGTGTTACTGGGGTTCAGTAATGTCAGCTGTTCCCACTGCTGTGTGTACGGCAAGAGGTCCTGCTGCCTCGACCCTGTTCTCCTCTCATCCCTGGGCTCCAACACTGCCAGTTGCTGCTCAGAAGTGCTGACTGCACAGTCAACACTTGCTCCTGTGTTACTGGGGTTTAGTAATGTCAGCTGTTCCACTGCTGTGTGTACGGCAAGAAGTCCTGCTGCCTCCACCCTGTTCTCCTCTCATCCCTGGGCTTCAACACCACCAGTTGCTGCTCGGAAGTGCTGTCTGCACACTCAACACTTGCTCCTGTGATTCTGGGGTTCAGTAATGTCAGCTGTTCCCTGCTGTGTGTACGGCAAGAAGTCCTGCTGCCTCCAATTTAAAGTTGCAAAGTTGCTCATACTAGGCCTCAGCCTACACCCTGACTGACCCTGGGCTTCAACACTGCAAGTTACTGCTCGGAAGTGCTGTCTGCACAGTCATCACTTGCTCCTGTGTTACTGGGGTTCAGTAATGTCAGCTGTTCCCCTGCTGTGTGCACGGCAAGAAGTCCTCTCTCCACCCTGTTCTCCTCTAATCCCTGGGCTCCAACCCGCCAGTTGCTACTCGAAGTGCTGTCGCAGAGTCAACACTTGCACCTGTGTTATTGGGTTCAGTAATGTCGCTGTTCCCCTGCTGTGATTACTGCAAGAAGTCCTGCGCCTCCACCCTATTCTCCTCTCATTCCTGGGCTCCAACACCGCCAGTTGCTGCTCGGAAGTGCTGTCTGCACAGTCAACACTTGCTCCTGTGTTACTGGGGTTCAGTAATGTCAGCTGTTCCCCTGCTGTGTGCACGGCATGAAGTCCTGCTGCCTCCACCCTTTTCTCCTCTCATCCCTGCGCTCCAACATCGCCAGTTGCTGCTCGGAAGTGCTGTCTGCACAGTCAACACTTGCTCTTGTGTTACTTGGGTTCAGTAATGTCAGCTGTTCCCCTGCTGTGTGTACGGCAAGAAGTCCTGCTGCCTCCAACCTGTTCTCCTCTCATCCCTGGGCTCCAACACCGCCATTTGCTGCTCGGAAGTGCTGTCTGCACAGTCAACACTTGCTCCTGTGTTACTGGGGTTCTGTAATGTCAACTGTTCCCCTGCTGTGTGTACGGCAAGAAGTCCTGCTGCCTCCACCCTGTTCTCCTCTCATCCCTGGGCTCCAACACCGCCAGTTGCTGCTCGGAAGTGCTGTCTGCACAGTTAACACTTGCTCCTGTGTTACTGGGGTTCAGTAATGTCAGCTGTTCACCTGCTGTGTGTACGGCAAGAAGTCCTGCTGCCTCCACCCTGTTCTCCTCTCATCCCTGGGCCCCAACATCGCCAGTTGCTGGTCGGAAGTGCTGTCTGCACAGTCAACACTTGCTCCTGTGTTACTGGGGTTCTGTAATTTCAGCTGTTCCCCTGCTGTGTGTACGGGAAGAAGTCCTGCTGCCTCCACCCTGTTCTCCTCTCATCCCTGGGCTCCAAAACTGCCAGTTGCTGCTTGGAAGTGCTGTCTGCACAGTCATCACTTGCTCCTGTGTATCTGGGGTTCATTAATGTCAGCTGTTCCCTGCTGTGTGCACGGCAAGAAGTCCTGCTGCCTCCACCCTGTTCTCCTCTCATCCCTGGGCTCCAACACTGCCAGTTGCTGCTCGGAAGTGCTGTCTGCACAGTCAACACTTGCTCCTGTGTTACTGGGGTTTAGTAATGTCAGCTGTTCCCTGCTGTGTGTACGGCAAGAAGTCTGCTGCCTCCACCCTGTTCTCCTCTCACCCCGGCTCCAACACCGCCAGTTGCTGCTCGGAAGTGCTGTCTGCACAGTCAACACTTGCTCCTGTGTTACTGGGGTTCAGTTATGTCAGCTGTTCCCCTGCTGTGTGTACGGGAAGAAGTCCTGCTGCCTCCACCCTGTTCTCCTCTCATCATGGGCTCCAACACGCCAGTTGCTGCTCGGAAGTGCTGTCTGCACAGTGATTACTTGCTCCTGTGTTACTGGTGTTCATAATGTCAGCTGTTCCCCTGCTGTGTGTACGGCAAGAAGTCCTGCTGCCTCCACCCTGTTCTCCTCTCATCCCTGGGCTCCAACACCGCCAGTTGCTGCTCGGAAGTGCTGTCTGCACAGTCAACACTTGCTCCTGTGTTACTGGGGTTCAGTAATGTCAGCTGTTCCCCTGCTGTGTGCACGGCAAGAAGTCCTGCTGCCTCCACCCTGTTCTCCTCTCATCCCTGGGCTCCAACACTGCCAGTTGCTGCTCGGAAGTGCTGTCTGCACAGTCAACACTTGCTCCTGTGTTACTGGGGTTTAGTAATGTCAGCTGTTCCCCTGCTGTGTGTACAGCAAGAAGTCCTGCTGCCTCCACCCTGTTCTCCTCTCACCCCGGGCTCCAGCACCGCCAGTTGCTGCTCGGAAGTGCTGTCTGCACAGTCAACACTTGCTCCTGTGTTACTGGGGTTCAGTAATGTCAGCTGTTCCCCTGCTGTGTGTACGGGAAGAAGTCCTGCTGCCTCCACCCTGTTCTCCTCTCATTCATGGGCTCCAACATCGCCAGTTGCTGCTCGGAAGTGCTGTCTGCACAGTGAACACTTGCTCCTGTGTTACTGGGGTTCAGTAATGTCAGCTGTTTCCCTGCTGTGTGTATGGCAAGAAGTCCTGCTGCCTCCACCCTGTTCTCTTCTCATCCCTGGGCTTCAACATCGCAAGTTGCTGCTCGGAAGTGCTGTCTGCACAATCAACACTTGCTCCTGTGTTACTGGGGTTCAGTAATGTCAGCTGTTCCCCTGCTGTGTGTACGGCAAGAAGTCCTGCTGCCTCCACCCTGTTCTCCTCTCATCCCTGGGCTCCAAAACCGCCAGTTCCTGCTCGGAAGTGCAGTCTGCACAGTCAACACTTGCTCCTGTGTTACTGGGGTTCTGTAATGTCAGCTATTCCCCTGCTGTGTGTACGGCAAGAAGTCCTGCTGCCTCCACCCTGTTCTCCTCTCATCCATGGGCTCCAAAACTGCCAGTTGCTGCTTGGAAGTGCTGTCTGCACAGTCAACACTTGCTCCTGTGTTACTGGGGTTCAGTAATGTCAGCTGTTCCCCTGCTTTGTGTACGGCAAGAAGTCCTGCTGCCTCCAATTTAAAGTTGCAAAGTTGCTCATACTAGGCCTCAACCTACACCCTGACTGACCCTGGGCTTCAACACCGCAAGTTGCTGCTCGGAAGTGCTGTCTGCACAGTGATCACTTGCTCCTGTGTTACTGGGGTTCAGTAATGTCAGCTGCCCCTGCTGTGTGCACTGCAAGAAGTCCTGCTGCCTCCACCCTGTTCTCCTCTCATCATGGGCTTCAATACCGCCAGTTGCTGCTCGGAAGTGCAGTCTGCACAGTCAACACTTGCTCCTGTGTTACTGGGGTTCAGTAATGTCAGCTGTTCCCCTGCTGTGTGTACGGCAAGAAGTCCTGCTGCCTCCACCCTGTTCTCCTCTCATCCTGGGCTCCAACACGCCATTTGCTGCTCGGAAGTGCTCTCTGCACAGTCAACACTTGCTCCTGTGTTACTGGGGTTCGTAATGTCAGCTGTTCCCCTGCTGTGTGTACGGCAAGAAGTCCTGCTGCCTCCATCCTGTTCTCCTCTCATCCCTGGGCTCCAACACCGCCAGTTGCTGCTCGGAAGTGCTGTCTGCACAGTCAACACTTGCTCCTGTGTTACTGGGGTTCAGTAATGTCAGCTGTTCCCTGCTGTGTGTACGGCAAGAAGTCCTGCTGCCTCCATTTAAGTTGCAATTGCTCATACTAGGCCTCAGCCTACACCCTGACTGACCCTAGGCTTCAACACCGTCACATTGCTGCTGGAAGTGCTGTCTGCAAAGTCATCACTTGCTCCTGTGTTACTGAGTTCAGTAATGTCAGCTGTCCCCTGCTGTTGCAGGCAAGTCCTGCTGCCTCCACCCTGTCTCCTATCCCTGGGCTTCAACACCACCAGTTGCTGCTCGGAAGTGCTGTCTGCACATCAACACTTGCTCCTGTGTTTCTGGTGTTCAGTAATGTCAGCTGTCCCCCTGCTGTGTGCATGGCAAGAAGTCCTGCTGCCTCCACCCTGTTCTCCTCTCATCCCTGGGCTTCAACACCACCAGTTGCTGCTCGGAACTGCTGTCTGCACACTCAACACTTGCTCCTGTGTTACTGGGGTTCAGTAATGTCAGCTGTTCCCTGCTGTGTGTACGGCAAGAAGTCCTGCTGCCTCCAATTTAAAGTTGCAAAGTTGCTCATACTAGGCCTCAACCTACACCCTGACTGACCCTGGGCTTCAACACCGCCAGTTGCTGCTCGGAAGTGCTGTCTGCAAAGTCATCACTTGCTCCTGTGTTACTGGGTTCAGTAATGTCAGCTGTCCCCTGCTGTGTGCATGGCAAGAAGTCCTGCTGCCTCCACCCTGTTCTCCTCTCATCCCTGGGCTTCAACACCACCAGTTGCTGCTCGGAAGTGCTGTCTGCACACTCAACACTTGCTCCTGTGTTTCTGGTGTTCAGTAATGTCAGCTGTTCCCTGCTGTGTGTACGGCAAGAAGTCCTGCTGCCTCCAATTTAAAGTTGCAAAGTTGCTCATACTAGGCCTCAGCCTACACCCTGACTGACCCTGGGCTTTAACACCGTCAGTTGCTGCTCGGAAGTGCTGTCTGCAAAGTCATCACTTGCTCCTGTGTTACTGGGGTTCAGTAATGTCAGCTGTCCCCTGCTGTGTGCACGGCAAGAAGTCCTGCTGACTTCACCCTGTTCTCCTCTCATCATTGGGCTTCAACTCCGCCAGTTGCTGCTCGGAAGTGCTGTCTGCACAGTCAACACTTGCTCCTGTGTTATTGGGGTTCAGTAATGTCAGCTGTTCCCCTGCTGTGTGTCCGGCAGTAATTCCTGCTACCTCCACATGATGAAAAAAACATCACATGTCTAACTGGCTCCACATAGGTATGAGGCTACACCCTTATTTCTATGCTCTAAAGAAGTGAAATGGCAGCTTTAAAACCAGAAAATGATTAATCGTTGTCCCAAATATGTTACTAAATAATTTGTAAATATAACTGCATATATGCACATGTCGAATACAAATGCAAACCAAAAAGCCTACATATGGTATAGGGGAGTGATGTCGAACCTTGCCACTCCACTACTTGGAGAACTACAACTCACAGCATGCCTCAAATGCTGCAAGGTTGGAAGTGCATAATGGGAGTTGTACTTTGACAACAGCTGGAGTGCGAAGGTTAGCCTTCAGTGGTCTCGGGTTGGAAATGAAGGCATACAAGTACATTTAATAATCCATTGTTGCTTAAGGAACAGGATCTACACCTGTAATATATTGCAAACAATGGATGTAGGACTGCTCCTCATCAGCATTACTTATATTTGTGACATTAAAAAATACACAGATTTAGCCCCAATCTTATTTCACACCCCATATCAGAAAGGTCCATCATGTAATCCTGATAATAAGGCGCAAAAATCATGCTTAACACGAAAAAGTGAATCGTGCATACTGACAATAGCAAGTTAGACCTGCAAGTGCAGGTGAAACAACGACAAGTGATAGAAAAGGTTAATGATATCTAGGCATCAGAGTGAATAGCGACACCTGTACAATGTGGGCTCCAACACCGCCAGTTGCTGCTCGGAAGTGCTGTCTGCACAGTCAACACTTGCTCCTGTGTTACTGGGGTTCAGTAATGTCAGCTGTTCCCCTGCTGTGTGTACGGCAAGAAGTCCTGCTGCCTCCAATTTAAAGTTGCAAAGTTGCTCATACTAGGCCTCAACCTACACCCTGACTGACCCTGGGCTTCAACACCGCAAGTTGCTGCTCGGAAGTGCTGTCTGCACAGTCATCACTTGCTCCTGTGTTACTGGGGTTCAGTAATGTCAGCTGTTCCCCTGCTGTGTGCACGGCAAGAAGTCCTTGCTGCATCCACGCTGTTCTCCTCTTTTCCCTGGGCTCCAACACCGCCATTTGCTGCTCAGAAGTGCTGTCTGCACAGTCAACACTTGCTCCTGTGTTACTGGGGTTCAGTAATGTCAGCTGTTCCCCTGCTGTGTGTACGGCAAGAAGTCCTGCTGCCTCCAATTTAAAGTTGCAAAGTTGCTCATACTAGGCCTCAGCCTACACCCTGACTGACCCTGGGCTTCAACACCGCCAATTGCTGCTCGGAAGTGCTGTCTGCAGAGTCATCACTTGCTCCTGTGTTACTGGGGTTCAGTAATGTCAGCTGTTCCCCTGCTGTGTGCACGGCAAGAAGTCCTGCTGCCTCCAACCTGTTCTCCTCTTATCCCTGGGCTCCAACACCACCAGTTGCTACTCGGAAGTGCTATCTGCACACTCAACACTTGCTCCTGTGTTACTGGGGTTCAGTAATGTCAGCTGTTCCCTGCTGTGTGTACGGCAAGAAGTCCTGCTGCCTCCAATTTAAAGTTGCAAAGTTGCTCATACTAGGCCTCAGCCTACACCCTGACTGACCCTGGGCTTCAACACCGCTAGTTGCTGCTCGGAATTGCTGTCTGCACAGTCATCACATGCTCCTGTGTTACTGGGGTTCAGTAATGTCAGCTGTTCCCCTGCTGTGTGCACGACAAGAAGTCCTGCTGCCTCCACCCTGTTCTCCTCTCATCCCTGGGCTCCAACACCGCCAGTTGCTGCTCGGAAGTGCAGTCTGCACAGTCAACACTTGCTCCTGTGTTACTGGGATTCAGTAATGTCAGCTCTTCCCCTGCTGTGTGTACGGCAAGAAGTCCTGCTGCCTCCACCCTGTTCTCCTCTCATCCCTGTGCTTCAACACCGCCATTTGTTGCTCGGAAGTGCTCTCTGCACAGTCAACGCTTGCTCCTGTGTTACTGGGGTTCAGTAATGTCAGCTGTTCCCCTGCTGTGTGTCCGGCTAGAAGTCCTGCTGCCTCCAATTTAAAGTTGCAAAGTTGCTCATACTAGGCCTCAGCCTACACCCTGACTGACCCTGGGCTTCAACACCGCTAGTTGCTGCTCGGAAGTGCTGTCTGCACAGTCATCACTTGCTCCTCTGTTACTGGGGTTCAGTAATGTCAGCTGTTCCCCTGCTGTGTGCACGGCAAGAAGTCCTGCTGCCTCCACCCTGTTCCTCTCATCCCTGGGCTCCAACACCGCCAGTTGCTGCTCGGAAGTGCTGTCTGCACAGTCAACACTTGCTCCTGTGTTACTGGGGTTCAGTAATGTCAGCTGTTCCACCGCTGTGTGTACAGCAAGAAGTCCTGCTGCCTTCACACTTTTCTCCTCTCATCCCTGGGCTCCAACATCGCCAGTTGCTGCTCAGAAGTGCTGTTTGCACAGTCAACACTTGCTCCTGTGTTACTGGGGTTCAGTAATGTCAGCTGTTCCCACGCTGTGTGTACGGCAAGAAGTCCTGCTGCCTCCACCCTGTTCTCCTCTCATCCCTGGGCTCCAACACCGCCATTTGCTGCTCGGAAGTGCTCTCTGCACAGTCAACGCTTGCTCCTGTGTTACTGGGGTTCAGTAATGTCAGCTGTTCCCCTGCTGTGTGTACGGCAAGAAGTCCTGCTGCCTCCAATTTAAAGTTGCAAAGTTGCTCATACTAGGCCTCAGCCTACACCCTGACTGACCCTGGGCTTCAACACCGCTAGTTGCTGCTCGGAAGTGCTGTCTGCACAGTCATCACTTGCTCCTCTGTTACTGGGGTTCAGTAATGTCAGCTGTTCCCGTGCTGTGTGCACGGCAAGAAGTCCTGCTGCCTCCACCCTGTTCTCCTCTCATCCCTGGGCTCCAACACCGCCAGTTGTGACTCGGAAGTGCTGTCTTCACAGTCAACACTTGCTCCTGTGTTACTGGGGTTCAGTATTGTCAGCTGTTCCACCGCTGTGTGTACAGCAAGAAGTCCTGCTGCCTTCACATTGTTCTCCTCTCATCCCTGGGCTCCAACACCGCCAGTTGCTGCTCGGAAGTGCTGTCTGCACAGTCAACACTTGCTCCTGTGTTACTGGGGTTCAGTAATGTCAGCTGTTCCCCTGCTGTGTGTACGGCAAGAAGTCCTGCTGCCTCCACCCTGTTCTCCTCTCATCCCTGGGCTCCAACATCGCCAGTTGTAGCTCGGAAGTGCTGTCTGCACAGTCAACACTTGCTCCTGTGTTACTGGGGTTCAGTAATGTCAGCTGTTCCCCTGCTGTGTGTACGGCAAGAAGTCCTGCTGCCTCCACCCTGTTCTCCTCTCATCCCTGGGCTCCAACACCGCCAGTTGCTGCTCGGAAGTGCTGTCTGCACAGTCAACACTTGCTCCTGTGTTAATGGGATTCAGTAATGTCAGCTGTTCCCCTGCTGTGTGTACGGCAAGAAGTCCTGCTGCCTCCACCCTGTTCTCCTCTCATCATTGGGCTTCAACACCGCTAGTTGCTGCTCGGAAGTGCAGTCTGCACAGTCAACACTTGCTCCTGTGTTACTGGGATTCAGTAATGTCAGCTGTTCCCCTGCTGTGTGTACGGCAAGAAGTCCTGCTGCCTCCACCCTGTTCTCCTCTCATCCCTGGGCTCCAACATCACCAGTTGCTGCTCGGAAGTGCTGTCTGCACAGTCAACACTTGCTCCTGTGTTACTGGGGTTCAGTAATGTCAGCTGTTCCCCTGCTGTGTGTACGGCAAGAAGTCTTGCTGCCTCCACCCTGTTCTCCTCTCATCCCTGGGCTCCAACACCGCCAGTTGCTGCTCGGAAGTGCTGTCTGCACAGTCAACACTTGCTCCTGTGTTACTGGGGTTCTGTAATGTCAGCTGTTCCCCTGCTGTGTGTACGGCAAGAAGTCCTGCTGCCTCCAATTTAAAGTTGCAAAGTTGCTCATACTAGGCCTCAACCTACACCCTGACTGACCCTGGGCTTCAACACCACAAGTTGCTGCTCAGAAGTCCTGTCTGCACAGTCATCACTTGCTCCTGTGTTACTGGGTTTCAGTAATGTCAGCTGTCCCCTGCTGTGTGCACGGCAAGAAGTCCTGCTGCCTCCACCCTGTTCTCTCATCATTGGGCTTCAACACCGCCAGTTGCTGCTCGGAAGTGCAGTCTGCACAGTCAACACTTGCTCCTGTGTTACTGGGATTCAGTAATGTCAGCTGTTCCCCTGCTGTGTGTACGGCAAGAAGTCCTGCTGCCTCCTCCCTGTTCTCCTATCATCCCTGGGCTCCAACACCGCCAATTGCTGTTCAGAAGTGCTCTCTGCACAGTCAACGCTTGCTCCTGTGTTACTGGGGTTCAGTAATGTCAGCTGCTCCCCTGCTGTGTGTATGGCAAGAAGTCCTGCTGCCTCCAATTTAAAGTTGCAAAGTTGCTCATACTAGGCCTCAGCCTACACCCTGACTGACCCTGGGATTCAACACCGCTAGTTGCTGCTCGGAAGTGCTGTCTGCACAGTCATCACTTGCTCCTGTGTTACTGGGGTTCAGTAATGTCAGCTGTTCCCCTGCTGTGTGCACGCAAGAAGTCCTACTGCCTCCACCCTGTTCTCCTCTCATCCCTGGGCTACAACACCGCCAGTTGCTGCTCGGAAGTGCTGTCTGCACAGTCAACACTTGCTCCTGTGTTACTAGGGTTCAGTAATGTCAGCTGTTCCCCTGCTGTGTGTACAGCAAGAAGTCCTGCTGCCTTCACACTGTTCTCTACTCATCCCTGGGCTCCAACACTGCCAGTTGCTGCTCGAAAGTGCTGTCTGCACAGTGAACACTTGCTCCTGTGTTACTGGGGTTCAGTAATGTCAGCTGTTCCCTGCTGTGTGTACGGCAAGAAGTCCTGCTGCCTCCACCCTGTTCTCCTCTCATCCCTGGGCTCCAACACCGCCAGTTGCTGCTCGGAAGTGCTGTCTGCACAGTCAACACTTGCTCCTGTGTTACTGGGGTTCTGTAATGTCAGCTGTTCCCCTGCTGTGTGTACGGCAAGAAGTCCTGCTGCCTCCAATTTAAAGTTGCAAAGTTGCTCATACTAGGCCTCAACCTACACCCTGACTGACCCTGGGCTTCAACACCGCAAGTTGCTGCTCAGAAGTGCTGTCTGCACAGTCATCACTTGCTCCTGTTTTACTGGGGTTCAGTAATGTCAGCTGTCCCCTGCTGTGTGCACGGCAAGAAGTCCTGCTGCCTCCACCCTGTTCTCCTCTCATCATTGGGCTTCAACACCGCCAGTTGCTGCTCGAAAGTGAAGTCTGCACAGTCAACACTTGCTCCTCTGTTACTGGGATTCAATTATGTCAGCTGTTCCCCTGCTGTGTGTACGGCAAGAAGTCCTGCTGCCTCCACCCTATTCTCCTCTCATCCCTGGGCTCCAACACCGCCATTTGCTGCTCGGAAGTGCTCTCTGCACAGTCAACACTTGCTCCTGTGTTACTGGGGTTCAGTAATGTCAGCTGTTCCCCTGCTGTGTGTACGGAAAGAAGTCCTGCTGCCTCCACCCTGTTCTCCTCTCATCCCTGGGCTCCAACACTGCCAGTTGCTGCTCGGAAGTGCTGTCTGCACACTCAACACTTGCTCCTGTGTTACTGGGGTTCAGTAATGTCAGCTGTCCCCTGCTGTGTGCACGGCAAGAAGTCCTGCTGCCTCCACCTGTTCTCCTCTCATCATTGGGCTTCAACACCGCCAGTTGCTGCTCGAAAGTGCAGTCTGCACAGTCAACACTTGCTTCTGTGTTACTGGGGTTCAGTAATGTCAGCTGTTCCCCTGCTGTGTGTACGGAAAGAAGTCCTGCTGCCTCCACCCTGTTCTCTCATCCCTGGGCTCCAACACCGCCAGTTGCTGCTCGGAAGTGCTGTCTGCACAGTCAACACTTGCTCCTGTGTTACTGGGGTTCTGTAATGTCAGCTGTTCCCCTGCTGTGTGTACGGCAAGAAGTCCTGCTGCCTCCAATTTAAAGTTGCAAAGTTCCTCATACTAGGCCTCAACCTACACCCCGACTGACCCTGGGCTTCAAAACCGCAAGTTGCTGCTCAGAAGTCCTGTCTGCACAGTCATCACTTGCTCCTGTGTTACTGGGGTTCAGTAATGTCAGCTGTTCCCCTGCTGTGTGTACGGCAAGAAGTCCTGCTGCCTCCACCCTGTTCTCCTCTCATCCCTGGGCTCCAACACCGCCAGTTGCTGCTCGGAAGTGCTCTCTGCACAGTCAACGCTTGCTCCTGTGTTAAGGGTATGCCACACTAAACAACATCGCTAACGGGATCGGTAAAAAAACGTCACTATTTAGCGATCCCGTTAGCGATGTTGTAGTGTGCGGCAGCTGCCAGCGACGAGCTTCCTGCTGTGATCTCGCTCGTCGCTGGAATCGCTCCAGACCCTATTTCATCATCGTCGCTCCCGCTGGGTAAGTATTATCGCTGAGTGTGGCACCTTTTCTTAGCGATTTAGCGGTACTTTTGTACCGCTAAAGTCGTTAAGGAGATCGCTAACCGAGATAGCGTCCTTAACGATATCGCTAAGTTAAGCCGCACTCAGCGATATACAAACAATCCGCTAGCAATCTCATTAGTATGCGACGCTAACGAGATCGCTAGCGGGATTGTGTAGTGTGGCAGTACTTTACTGGGGTTCAGTAATGTCAGCTGTTCCCCTGCTGTGTGTACGGCAAGAAGTCCTGCTGCCTCCAATTTAAATTTGCAAAGTTCTCATACTAGGCCTCAGCCTACACCCTGACTGACCCTGGGCTTCAACACCGCTAGTTGCTGCTCGGAAGTGCTGTCTGCACAGTCATCACTTGCTCCTGTGTTACTGGGGTTCAGTAATGTCAGCTGTTCCCCTGCTGTGTGCACGGCAAGAAGTCCTGCTGCCTCCACCCTGTTCTCCTCTCATCCCTGGGCTCCAACACCGCCAGTTGCTGCTCGGAAGTGCTGTCTGCACAGTCAACACTGGCTCCAGTGTTACTGGGGTTCAGTAATTTCAGCTGTTCCCCTGCTGTGTGTACAGCAAGAAGTCCTGCTGCCTTCACACTGTTCTCCTCTCATCCCTGGGCTCCAACACCGCCAGTTGCTGCTCGGAAGTGCTGTCTGCACAGTCAACACTTGCTCTGTGTTACAGGGGTTCAGTAATGTCAGCTGTTCCCCTGCTGTGTGTACGGCAAGAAGTCCTGCTGCCTCCACCCTGTTCTCCTCTCATCCCTGGGCTCCAACACCGCCAGTTGCTGCTCGGAAGTGCTGTCTGCACAGTCAACACTTGCTCCTGTGATACTGGGGTTCTGTAATGTCAGCTGTTCCCCTGCTGTGTGTACGGAAAGAAGTCCTGCTGCCTCCACCCTGTTCTCCTCTCATCCCTGGGCTCCAACACCGCCATTTGCTGCTCGTAAGTGCTGTCTGCACAGTCAACACTTGCTCCTGTGTTACTGGGGTTCTGTAATGTCAGCTGTTCCCCTGCTGTGTGTACGGCAAGAAGTACTGCTGCCTCCACCCTGTTCTCCTCTCATCCCTGGGCTCCAACACGCCAGTTGCTGCTCGGAAGTGCTGTCTGCACAGTCAACACTTGCTCCTGTGTTACTGGGGTTCAGTAATGTCAGCTGTTCCCCTGGTGTGTGTACGGCAAGAAGTCCTGCTGCCTCCAACCTGTTCTCCTCTCATCCCTTGGCTCCAACATCGCCAGTTGCTGCTCGGAAGTGCTGTCTGCACAGTCAACACTTGCTCCTGTGTTACTGGGGTTCAGTAATGTCAGCTGTTCCCCTGCTGTGTGTACGGCAAGAAGTCCTGCTGCCTCCACCCTGTTCTCCTCTCATCCCTGGGCTCCAACACCGCCAGTTGCTGCTCGGAAGTGCTGTCTGCACAGTCAACACTTGCTCCTGTGTTACTGGGGTTCTGTAATGTCAGCTGTTCCCCTGCTGTGTGTACGGCAAGAAGTCCTGGTGCCTCCAATTTAAAGTTGCAAAGTTGCTCATACTAGGCCTCAGCCTACACCCTGACTGACCCTGGCTTCAACACTGCTAGTTGCTGCTCGGAAGTGCTGTCTGCACAGTCATCACTTGCTCCTGTGTTACTGGGGTTCAGTAATGTCAGCTGTTCCCCTGCTGTGTGCACGGCAAGAAGTCCTGCTGCCTCCACCCTGTTCTCCTCTGATCCCTGGGCTCCAACACAGCCAGTTGCTACTCGGAAGTGCTGTCTGCACAGTCAACACTTGCTTCTGTGTTACTGGGGTTCAGTAATGTCAGTTGTTCCCCTGCTGTGTGTACGGCAAGAAGTCCTGCTGCCTCCACCCTGTTCTCCTCTCATCCCTGGGCTACAACACCACCAGTTGCTGCTCGGAAGTGCTGTCTGCACACTCAACACTTGCTCCTGTGTTACTGGGGTTCAGTAATGTCAGCAGTTCCCTGCTGTGTGTACAGCAAGAAGTCCTGCTGCCTCCAATTTAAAGTTGCAAAGTTGCTCATACTATGCCTCAGCCTACACCCTGACTGACTCTGGGCTTCAACACCGCCAGTTGCTGCTCGGAAGTGCTGTCTGCACACTCAACACTTGCTCCTGTGTTACTGGGGTTCAGTAATGTCAGCAGTTCCCTGCTGTGTGTACAGCAAGAAGTCCTGCTGCCTCCAATTTAAAGTTGCAAAGTTGCTCATACTATGCCTCAGTCTACACCCTGACTGACTCTGGGCTTCAACACCGCCAGTTGCTGCTCGGAAGTGCTGTCTGCACAGTCATCACTTGCTCCTGTGTTACTGGGGTTCAGTAATGTCAGCTGTTCCCCTGCTGTGTGAATGGCAAGAAGTCCTGCTGCCTCCACCCTGTTCTCCTCTCATCCCTGGGCTCCAACACCGCCAGTTGCTGCTCGGAAGTGCTGTCTGCACACTCAACACTTGCTCCTGTGTTACTGGGGTTCAGTAATGTCAGCTGTTCCCTGCTGTGTGTACGGCAAGAAGTCCTCTGCTCTCCAATTTAAAGTTGCAAAGTTGCTCATACTAGGCCTCAGCCTACACCCTGACTGACCCTGGGCTTCAACACCGCCAGTTGCTGCTCGGAAGTGCTGTCTGCACAGTCATCACTTGCTCCTGAGTTACTAGGGTTCGATAATGTCAGCTGTCCCCTGCTGTGTGCACGGCAAGAAGTCCTGCTGCCTCCACCCTGTTCTCCTCTCATCCCTGGGCTCCAACACCGCCAGCTGCTGCTCGGAAGTGCTGTCTGCACACTCAACACTTGCTCCTGTGTTACTGGGTTTCATTAATGTCAGCTGTTCCCCTGCTGTGTGTACGGCAAGAAGTCCTGCTGCCTCCACCCTGTTCTCCTCTCATCCCTGGGCTCCAACAATGCCAGTTGCTGCTCGGAAGTGCTGTCTGCACAGTCAACACTTGCTCCTGTGTTACTGGGGTTCAGTAATGTCAGCTGTTCCCCTGCTGTGTAGCTGGCAATCTTTCCTGCTCTGTCCACACTTACCCAAGTTCAGATTTTCAACTTGGTCCAATTTGTCCTCTGCCTCCACTATGATCTCTGGGCTCCAACACCGTCAGTTGCTGCTCGGAAGTTTCTTTGGCACGGGTACTCACTCCTACCCTGCCTGGTTACAGCACGCCAGCTGTTTCCTGGCAGTGTCAACGTCACTTTGCCTCCAATAAGTTGTCCTGTCATGTTGCGGTCGGGTTAGCCGACTCTATGGTGCCTGCAGCTTATGTGCTTCCTATATGGGCTGCGGGATATGTAAATAAAGGCTGTTTCCGTAGTGCCAATAGGACAAGCACCCCCTGTAGGTCTGTGGGATTTGGTAACTGTGGCTGGCTCACGGCCTTTCAACTTTAATTTTTATGGGTACCTTCTGCTACCCGTCCGGGTTCCAGTACCGTCAGCTGGTTCTCGGCAGTGCCTTTGGCCTAGGTGCCTCCATCTCGGTATCCGAGTTCCAGCAACGTCTGTTGGTCCTTGGTAGTGATTTGTAGCACAGGTACCTCCTGCTTAGTAACCTTGTCCCAGTACCGTCAGCTGGTCCTCTATTGTGCCATTGGCTGTGTTCCTTCTGCTGCCCCTCCAGGTTCCAGCACAGTCAGCTGGTCCTCGTTAGTTCCATTGGCTCTTGTACCTTCTGCTGCCCGTCCAGGTTCCAGTACCGTCAGCTGGTTCTCGGCAGTGCCTTTGGCCTAGGTGCCGCCATCTCAGTATCCGAGTTCCAGCAACGTCTGCTGGTCCTTCGTAGTGCTTTGTAGCACAGGTACCTCCTGCTTTGTAACCGTGTCCCAGTACTGTCAGCTGGTCCTCGGTTGTGCCATTGGCTCTATTCCTTCTGCTGCCCCTCTGGGTTCCAGCACAGTCAGCTGGTCCTCGTTACTTCCATTGGCTCTTGTACCTTCTGCTACCCGTCCGGATTCCAGTACCGTCAGCTGGTTCTCGGCAGTGCCTTTGGCCTAGGTGCCTCCATCTCGGTATCCGAGTTCCAGCAACGTCTGCTGGTCCTTGGCATTGCTTTGTAGCACAGGTACCTCCTGCTTTGTAACCGTGTCCCAGTACCGTCAGCTGGTCCTCGGTTGTGCCATTGGCTCAATTCCTTCTGCTGCCCCTCCGGGTTCCAGCACAGTCAGCTGGTCCTCGTTACTTCCATTGGCTCTTGTACCTTCTGCTACCCGATCCGGGTTCCAGTACCGTAGGCTGGTTCTCGGCAGTGCCTTTGGCCTAGGTGCCTCCATCTCGGTATCCGAGTTCCAGCAACGTCTGCTGGTCCTTGGTAGTGCTTTGTAGCACAGGTACCTCCTGCTTAGTAACCGTGTCCCAGTACCATCAGCTGGTCCTCGGTTGTGCCTTTGGCTCTTGTTCCTTTTACTACCCATCTGGGTTCCAGGACAGTCAGCTGGTTCTCGGAAGTTACTCAGCCTTCTTGTACCTTCAGCTACATTTCCAAGTTGAAGATTTTTTAAATGTTTTTTTTGGTAATCACTCTGGATCTCCCTGACTCCGACACTGAAGACGACGACCCTGAAGACCACCCCAAAGAAGACGACGACCCCGAAAACGAGGACCCTGAAGAAGACGATGACCCTGAAGACCACCCCGAAGAAGACGACGACCCCAAGGACGACGACCATGAAGACGACGAGCCTGAACACCACCAAAAAGAAGAACTAAAAGATTACCCAGAAGAAGATCACCAACAGGATAAAGAAGATTAAGACAAACGACAAGATACAGAACAAGAGACAGAAGAACAAGAAGCAGAAGAACAAAAAGCAGAAGAACATTAAGCATAAGACCAAAATTCAGAGCAAAATATATGCTCTAAATTATAAGCAGAAGAAGACTAAGCAGTGTATGGGGTGAGTCCGTTCCTCCTCGTGGTGCCCCTGCAAAATGCCTGCTACTGCAGGCAAAACTGAACGCGGACAAATACTGTTGTAAATCTTTTGTGACAGCAAGAACGGAAGGATGAAATCTTCAAACTTTTACGGATTACAACTAAAGGAATGCCTGTCACAAACAAGAATATGATGAAGAAGATGAATAGGAAGAAGATGAAGAAATAGAATATGAAGAAGAATAATATTTGAATAAGAAGAATATGAAGAATGTTACAAAAAAAATGAACAGGAAGAAGTTGAAGAAGATAAATAAGGTGAAGAATAAGTTGATGAAAAAGATGCTGCTGCTGAGGATCATGAAGGAGAAAGTGTGCAGAAGTAAAAAAGAAGGTGAAGAGCATGGAAGTAGTGAAACATACATATGTGCCAAAATAGAAAAAAGGTTAACAACATAATCAATTTCTTCGTAACTCCGAACGTCTTAAAAATTTTTTATTCCTGCTATTCCATTTGATTGGGTTAATCCTCTATGCCTTTAATGTCTCCTCCACCTCCCCCAATACATTCTACATTATTCTTTGTTGTTTTCCTTCATGTACAATTAACCTACAAGGAAAGAAAGGGGTTATTTTAATTCCGATATTTTTGTCCCATTGACTTGCATTGATTTCCGGTATCGGAATCGACAATATCCGATACTTTTCCAGTATCGGACCGATCCAATCCGATCCGATATTTTGCAATATCGGAAAGTATTGCTCAACACTACTTATGAAACTTTATGAGCCCTCATAGGGCATAAACCATCAATCATATGCTATCCTAGAGTACTTCTCTGACAGTCAAACTTTAAATTTCATACTTATGGCAGATAGGGAAACTTACTTTGATCCTTGGCTGCCATAGTTAAGAATTTGCCCTTTTAATCATAACTTTTTAGAGGGGCCATGAGCTGACGAGGGAGGCATCTCCCTTTGTCAAGCCTTGTTACATACTACAGCTAGTATAAACCATGAGAACAAGTGTTTAAATATTAGGAGTCCCACTAAAGATGAACAGATCTTTTGAAATTTGAATTCACCAGATTTGCCAAATTTTTCACAGAACATGTTGGTGATTAAATCCACTGTGATTCTTAAAAGTGCTATGACTCTAATTGCCTAGAAAATATGTGTATAACACTCTGAGATCACCTAGGACTGTACTGAACCCCTTTTGAGTTATATAATGCAAGCACGTTATTAATGTCTCAAATTATCTTACTGGGAAAATAGATAGTAATAACTGGAAAGCTTAAATATATTTATGGTAACTTTTTAAGCTATATAAATAGTAAAACTTATCCAAAAATATATCCTTCCTCTGATCGCTACAAAGAGGGGAGAGTGGACCCTTTTCTCATGGGCTTACAGTCTACAGGATAATGGGGAGGAAACAGAATATTGGAGGATGCAGCAGCTGGTGATGGTGATAAGTTGACAGTGGGGTTATTGAAGTCTATACATTTTATTGAAAAGATGGGTTTTCAAGTTCTGTCTGAAGGTCTTGAAATTTGAAGACAATTGGACTTGTTGGAGCTCAAAATTTCAGGATGTGGGATGCTCAGAAGAAGACTTCAAGGTAAATGGGTGAGGAACATGGAGGAGAGAAGGAGGTCTTATGAGGACTAGAGATTATGTGTGTTAAGATATTGGTAAATGAGCTTGCAAATGGAGGAGAAAGATTATGGATGGCCTTGTAGGTCAGTGATTGTATTTTGAACTGTATCAATTGGGAAATTGGGAGCCAATGAAGACATGTGCAAAGTGGATAGGCAGAGGAGTACCAAGGGGAAAGACGGTTTAATCGGGTAGGAGAATCTTTATATGAGAGTGTTAGTTGTGATGCCACAGAGGATGATATTGCAGTAGGCAAAGTGAGAAATGATGAGGGCTTGCACTAATATTTTAGTATTCACGGTTGAGGAAGAGACAAATTCTGGAAATATATTTGCGTTAGAGGAAGCAGGAGATGGTAAGTAGAGTTGAGCGAATTTTCAAAATTCAGTTCCAAAAACGATCGTCGGCAAATATTGGTTTTGAAATATGCACCTAATATAGCCAAACATTATTGGTGTCAATTGGTGTAGAAATTACTGAATATGTTTGAAACTGATCATTCAACATAAATTTGGCACAAATAAGGTAGCAATATGACACGAATATGACAAATTCATATTCGGCGACCAAATCCGAACATATTCGCATAACCCTAGTGGTAAGTGCTTGGATGTTGGGTTGAAAGACAGAGCAGGGTCATTGGTTATGCCAAGGCAGCAGACTTTCTGTACAGGGGAAAGCGTGATGTCATTTATTGTCATAGACAAATCTGTTAAGTGAGATCGAGGAAATATGATGAGCTTGATTTTGGTTACATTAAGTTTTGGGAGCAAGATAAGAAGAAGAAGGATGTGACCGATGGACTCTATGGATTCTGGACTGCAGAGATGTGACATTTGGACCAAAGAGGAAGATCTGAGTGTTATCAGCATATAGATGATACTGAAATCCATGTGATTCTATGAGCTGTCCCAGGCCATAGGTATAGATGGAGAAGAGAAGAGCTTCTAGGACAGAGACTTGAGGGACACCAACAGAAAGCGTAGGATAAGGAGGTAATATGGGATTGGGAGAGTATAAATGTGTGGTTAGTGATGAGGATATCAGAAGATTTCAAGGTCTTTTATATCAAAGGAAGAGAAGATCTTTAATTGATGGCAGTCGTTGACTGTGTCAAAGGCAAAGAGAGGACAGATCTAATTGGAGAATTATAGAGAATTGTCTTTTAGCTTTGCTGGTAAGTGTTATGTTTCGGTAGCTGAGGAGAGCAGACAAAAACGGCAATACACCAAAGAGGTTGGAATCTATTGGATTGCAGTACCCTGACTAACCACCACAACTAAAGGCAGCCGTGGAGCATTCATACGTTGGTCCTAGACGCCTCGTCACAGCCTGAGAGATTAACTACACCTAAAGATAGAAAGAGGAAAGCTATCTGCCCCGGAGCAGATCCCCAAAGAACATAGGAAGCCCCCAAACATGTAATGGCGGTTAGACAAGAGGAAATACAGACACAGACAGAAAATAGTATGAGCAAACGCTGGAGCCCAATCTGCCTAGACAGAAAAGGATGGAAAGGATACTCACTGCAATCCAAAAAAAACCTTAAAAAATGCCAAAGCTACTGATTGCAAACACACCTGAGATCACATGACCTCTACAACCTAATCAGTTCTCTGGTGTAACAAAACTAAGCTGCAGCCATTGAAAAAACTGGAAAAGGCAAAAGAATAAATAACAATGGCTCCAGAGGAACAGAGAGGAGCCCAAGACCCCTGGGGGGGGACCTGGCTAACCTCACAGAAATGCAGAGAAATATGCAAATGGTAAGCACAAAAACAAAAACAGAAAATATCTTATCTGAAAGCAGAAGAAGAGGCAAGACTCAGCAAGCTTCCAAGGGAACCAGGAACCACAGTTGAGACAAGAACAATTGATCACCGGCAACCATGATGGGAGGGAACCTCCCTTATATCAAGCCAGTCTGTGAATCCTGTTTGCCAATCCTCACTGAATAGTTCAGTACTGTTTGTAACCACCAGAGGAAGCTTCTGCTCAGAATTCATTTCCAAAACATTCACAACAGTATCCCACCTTGAGGAGGGGTCACTGATCCTCATTTGTGCAACCAGGTCGGTCAGGATGAGCTCGGTGATACACACGGATAAGTCTCCTAGCATGGATGTCCGAAGCAAGCACCCAAGAAATGTCCTCCTGACCATAACCTCTCCACTTAACCAAATACTGGAGTTTCCGTCTAGAAAAACGAGAATCCAATATTTTCTCAACCACATACTCCAGATTGCCCTCAACCAAAACAGGGTCAGGAGTCACAGCCATAGGAACCACTGGCTCGACAAACCTCTTCAATAAGGAATTGTGGAACACGTTATGGACCTTAAATGTCCCTGGAGAAGAAAAACGAAACTAAACAGGATTAAGAATCTCCATGATTTATAAGGTCCAATGAACCTAGGCTTAAACTTAGGAGATGCAACTCTCATAGGGATATTTCTTGAGGACAACCAGACCAAGTCCCCCATTTTAAACCGAGGACCATCAGTCCTATGCCGGTTGGCAAACCGCTGGACCTTCTCCTGAGAGAGGGACAACCTCTCCACTACCTGGTCCCAAATCTGCTGCATACGCGCCACAACAGAGTCAACACTCGGACAGACAGAAGCCTCCGTCTGTCCCGAAGAAAATCGAGGGTGAAACCCAAAATTGCAGACAAATGGAGACATCAAAGTGGCAGAGCTAGCCCTATCGTTAAGAGAAAACTCAGCCAAAGGCAAAAAAGAGACCCAGTCATCTTGATCAGCAGACACAAAGCATCTCAGATAAGTCTCCAATGTTTGGTTTGTTCTCTCATTTTGTCCATTGGTCTGAGGATGAAAAGCAGAGGAGAAAGACAATTGAACACCAAGTTTAGAACAAAAAGTCCTCCAAAATCTGGAAACAAACTAGGACTCCTCTGTCAGACACAATGTTCTCAGGAATGCCGTGTAACCGAACCACGTGCTGAAGGAACAAAGGCACCAATTTGGAGGAGGAAGGCAACTTAGGTAATGGCACATGATGTATCATCTTGGAAAATCTATCACAAATCACCCAGATAACGGTCATTCTCTGAGAAACAGGGAGGTCTGAAATAAAATCCATAAAGATATGGGTCCATGGTCTCTTGGGCACAGGCAATGGCATCAACAAACCACTAGAGTGAGAGCAAGGCTTGGAGCGAGAGCAAGTCCCACAGGACTGCACAAACTCCCTGATGTCACGAGACAAAGTAGGCCACCAAAAGGAGCGACTCACCAAGTATCTGGTACCAAAAACTCCGGGATGACCGGCCAACGCGGAACAATGAATCTCAGACATCACACTCTTTTTCCACCAGTCTGGGACAAACAATTTCACCATAGGGCAGCGCTCGGGTTTCTCCTCCTTACACCCTTCCAGAGCCAGTCTCAAATTGGGCGAGATGGCGGAAAGAACTACACCCTCTTTCAAAATAACAGCAGGATCAGATAACTCAGGAGAGTCCACAAGGAAACTCCTCGAGAGGGCATCCGCCTTAACATTCTTAGTGCCAGGAAGAAAGAAAACCACAAAATTAAAACGTGTGAAAAACAAGGCCCACCTGGCCTGTCTAGGATTAAGTCGCTTGGCTGATTCCAGATAAACTAGATTCTTATGGTCCGTGAGGACCATCACCTGATGTTTGGCTCCCTCCAGCCAATGTCTCCACTCTTCAAAAGCCCACTTCATGGCCAATAACTCCCGATTACCCACGTCATAATTACGTTCAGTTGGAGAAAATTTTCTAGAGAAAAAGGCACAAGGGTTACTTTTAGAGGTCTCAGGATCTCTTTGGGACAAAACGGCACCTGCCCCAATTTCAGAGGCATCAACCTCCACCTGAAATGGCAGAGAAACATCAGGCTGCCGTAGAACAGGAGCAGAAGTGAATCTCTGCTTAAGCTCCTGAAACGCAGAGACTGCCTCAGGAGGCCAATTCACCACATCAGAACCCTTTTTGGTCAAATCAGTCAATGGTTTAACAATAACAGAGAAATTACCAATAAATTTACGATAAAAATTGGCAAAACCCAAGAATCTCTGAAGAGCCTTTAATGAAGTAGGTTGGACCAAATCACAGATGGCCTGAACCTTGACCGGGTCCATTTCAATAACAGATGGAGACAAAATGAATCCCAGAAATGAGATCCTCTGTACGCCAAAAAGACACTTTGATCCCTTCACATAAAGAGCATTCTCTCTCAAAATCTGGAACACAGTCCGAACATGGTTCACATGAGAGTCCCAGTCATTGGAAAAAATCAAGATATCATCCAAATAAACAATCAAAAATTTATCCACAAAATCCCTGAAAATGTCATTCATGAAGGACTGGAAGACGGAAGGAGCATTAGTGAGCCCAAAGGGCATCACTAGGTACTTAAAATGCCCCTCTGGGGTATTAAACGCCGTCTTCCATTCATCCCCGTGCTTAATGCGAATAAGGTTATACGCCCCCCTGAGGTCAAGTTTGGTAAACCAAGTAGCACTTTTCACCCTGGAAAATAGGTCAGAAATCAAGGGTAATGAATATTGATATTTCACAGTGATCTTGTTCAAGAGACGATAATCAATACACGGCCTTAATGAACCATCCTTTTTGGCCACAAAGAAAAAACCGGCACCCAAGGGTGAAGAGGATGGTCTGACATGACCCTTCTCCAATGACTCCTTGATATAAGACCGCATAGCGTCATGTTCAGGTACAGACAAGTTAAAAAGGCGACCTTTAGGGAATTTACTACCAGGCACTAATTAAATAGCGCAGTCATAGCTCCTATGGGGGGGCAAGGATGCAGATTTACTTTCGCTAAACACATCAGAAAAATGAGTCAAAAAGTCAGGAACATCCTGAAACTGGGGAGAGGCAGAAAAAACAGAAGTGTCGGCATTAACACATTGGCAGCCCCAACTGGTTACAGACACAGATTTCCAAAACAGGATTATGAGACTGCAACTAAGGGAAACCCAGTACGATAATGTCATGCAGATTATACAGTACCAAAAATTTGCAACTCTCCTGATGATCAGGTTCAACCCTCATTATCACCTGAGTAGAAAACTGGGGTTTATTCTCAGCCAAAGGGGTAGAATCATTCCCCAGTATGGGAATAGACTTCCGTAGGGGTATCAAGAGAAACGCACAACGTTTGGCAAAATCAAAATCCATCAGGTTAATAGCTGCTCCCGAATCAACAAATGCCTGAGCAGAAAATGTGGACAGGGAGCAAATCAGGGTAACAGTCAACAGAAATTTAGTCTGAACACTACCCAAGACAACTGAGCGTGCAAAAGGTCTTCCCTGCTTAGGGCAGACAGAAATAGCATGAGAGGCGTCACCACAACAGAAACATAACCCATTGCGTTTTCAAAACTCATGACGCTGTGCCCCAGAAGCCACTCTCTCACACTGCATGGGTTCAGAAGCTGGCTCACAAGGCAACACTATTCCACGCATACCTCTCCGCTCACGCAAACGTCTGTCAATTTGAATCGTTAATGACATAGAATCATTGAGACCAGAGGGAGCAGGGAAACCCACCATAACATCTTTTACATTCTCTGACAGCCCCTTCTGAAAAAGGGCTGCCAAGCATCATCATTCCATTTGGTTAGGACTGCCATTTCGGAATTCTGACAGTACAACTCAGCATCCTCAAGCCCCTGATTTAATGCCAACAAGGTTCTTTCAGCTTGATCAGTGACATTAGGCTCATCGACAATAACCCCAGAGCCAGAAAAAATGCATCAACATCACTCAAAACAGGGTCCCCAGGTGTCAGGGAAAAAGCCCAATCCTGTGGATCGCCGCGCAGGAGAGAGATGACAATTTGAACCTGCTGTGCTGCGTTCCCTGAGGACTTAGGTTTTAAGGCAAAAAACAACTTACAGTTATTTTTGAAATTCAGAAATTTGGCCCGATCTCCCAAAAACAAATCTGCCATGGGAATCCTAGGTTCCACAACCGGCAACCCAGCAAGATAGACAGCAATACTCCGAACCTCAGTGGCAAGCTGATCCACACGGCCAGACAGCTGTGCAAGCTCCATTGAGAGAAAAAAAAATCCTCCTCAGCACCCAGAGAAAAAGAGGGAAAAAATGCAAGAAACAGAAAAAAAAAATCTCTGACAACTCTGACAACTTTTTTCTTTCCACACTATTTTTCCCTTCAGTGAGTACCATACAATTTTCAGTTAGGCCGGTGATACTGTTATTTTTCGGTAGCTGAGGAGAGCAGGCAAAAATGGCAATACACCAGAAAGGTTGGAATCTAATAACAGGTAAAAAAAGGGGAGAAGCCAACGCCGCACATGGTCAGCATGCAATATATAAAGTGCATATGCACATATTGGATTCTAACTGTATTAAAAATGAGACATTTAGCACCCTTCATCTGTGGTTGCTGGTCTGGCAGTGCAGAAGTCAGATCTGAAATGTCCATCTCCGGACCTGGTCGGCTTTCACCTGCGCTTGCCTTACTGGCACAATGGGAGTGATTCAGCAATGCTTCAGTGTTCCTACGTTGGTCCTAGACGCCTCGTCACAGCCTGAGAGATTAACTACACCTAAAGATAGAAAGAGGAAAGCTATCTGCCCTGGAGCAGATCCCCAAAGAACATAGGAAGCCCCCAAACATGTAATGGCGGTTAGACAAGAAGAAATACAGACACAGACAGAAAATAGTATGAGCAAACGCTGGAGCCCAATCTGCCTAGACAGAAAAGGATAGAAAGGATACTCACTGCAATCCAAAAAAAACCCTAAAAAATGCCAAAGCGACTGATTGCAAACACACCTGAGATCACATGACCTCTACCACCTAAATCAGTTCTCTGGTGTAACAAAACTAAGCCGCAGCCATTGAAAAACTGAAAAAGGCAAATGACAAATAACAATGGCTCCAAAGGAACTGAGAGGAGCCCAAGACCCCCGGGGGGGGAACCTGGCTAACCTCACGGAAATGCAGAGAAATATGCAAATGGTAAGTACAAAAACAAAATCAGAAAATATCTTATTTGAAAGCAGAAGAAAAGGCAAGACTCAGCAAGCTTCCAAGTGAACCAGGAACCACAGTTGAGACAAGAACAATTGATCACTGGCAACCATGATGAGAGGGAACCTCCCTTATATCGAGCCAGTCTGTGAATCCCGATTGCCAATCCTCACTGAATGGATCAGTACTGTTTGTAACCACCAGAGGGAGCTTCTGCTCAGAATTCATTTCCAAAACATTCACAACAGGTAAGTTTGTCATTAGAAATTTTCATCAGGGCAATTTCAGTAGACTAGTGGGGATGGAAGCCAGATTATCGGTTGCCAAAGAGCGAGTTGGATGAGCGGTGGAAGGAAAGTTTAAATGGGCATGCTATTCAATGAGTTTGGAGGTGAGCCAGAGAAATTATCAGGACATAGAGGCTGGGTCAAAGGATAGCTTCTTCAGGATAGGTATGATTGTTGCATGTTTGCAGATTAAGGGAAGTCATCAGAACTTAATGATAGAATGAGGAGAAAGGCTAGAGCTAATATTAGGGGGGGAGGTAGGGAGGAGGTACGATGGGTTAAGATCAAGCAAGCAATTGGTAAGATGTAATTTGTCCTGAAGATGAGTAAGCTTTGCTTCCGTGACTATAGGGAGGAAGGTTATGAATAGTGATGAGCGAGCACTAAAATGCTCGGGTGCTCATTGTTCGGGTCGAGCAGATTGGAATACTCGGGTACTCGGACAGAACAACGAGCCCAATGTAAATCTAGGGGAGACCCGAGTATTTTTGCTGCGATCCCCCCGGGGGCCCTTTAAGGGTCTAAAAACGTCTGAAAATGATGGAAACACTGCTCAATTGACACGGGGACATCATAGTGATCGCCCCTGGAAGCATTTCCGACTCCTAGTTCACAGCTGTATTCAATGTTGTCAGAGTTTCATGTCTTTGTTTCCGATGCACTGAAAAACATACCAAAAAGAAACCGAAACTGATTTTTTAGCCAAATATGTGAAGGCACATCCTTTCCTTGTTAATAACTTGTATATATGGCAAAATAATTAACCCCAGACTAAAACGTTCCTCCACCACTTGGGCTATGTTCCGACGCAGCGTTTTAGAAGCGTTTTTGCTACTTTAATATTGATTTCAACCAAAGCAAATGCATTCACTGGGAAATGTCATTGTAACATTTAACAGCCCTAGCTGGCCATGTGGTGTGTGACACATAAGCAGACACATCTTGCTTCATTAATGAACGAGGGACTTTTAAAGTTACAGAACCTATTTTTACTGGTGCATCAGGCGGCATTAATTTTCTTAAAGGGGCACTATTAAACAGTGGGTCTCCAAAACTGTTGTAGCCTATGCTGTGAGTGGATAGGCTGCCAACAATTACGATGCACCCCAATACCCCTTTCATAAGATGTCCAGGAAGGCCTCCATAAAAAATGTTGCATTGAATGCAAGGCCTGCCCTGCTACCAATTCATATGCACCCCAATAAGCCTTTGAAGCCACATACTGGAGGGGCCCCGTAAAATCCACTTCATCATATTCCGTTTGTACTCCCGTACTCTTTTTTTAAACATTTGCAGCAATGTCTGCACTGCTGCACAGCCATATGCACCCCATTGCACATTGGAACCCACATACTGGATGGCCCCCCTAAAATCCACGTCATTATATTCATTTTGCACTCCCGTACTCCTTTTTTTAAACATTTGCAGCAATGTTTGCCCTGCTGCACAGCCATATGCACCCCATAACCCACATACTGGATGGGCCCCCTAAAATCCACGTCACCATATTCCTTTTGTATTCCTGTACTCCTTTTTTTAAACATTTGCAACAATGTCTGCCCTGCTGCAAAATCATATGCACCCCATTAAACCTTGGAACCCACATATTGGTTGGGCCCCGTTAAATCCACTACACCATATTTTTTCCTCTTGTTTTCCCACAATCCTTTTATTAAACATTTGCAGCAATGTCTGCCCTGCTGCGCAGCCATATACACCCCATTACACCTTTGAACCCACATAGTTGATGAGCCCATGAAAATCCACTTCACATTTTATTTTTGGTCCATCCAGAAGTCGCCAGTGATACACATAAAAGGTTCACCCAAGTGATGAATAATGGGGCTTCGGTGCAAGATTTTATACATATGGCCGGCGTCACACTGGCGACAGAATCGGACTACTGCAATACGATGAAATCTCGCATTGCAGTCTGCCCTATGTTAATCTATGGAGCAGCTCCCAGTATCAGATTTTTTGTGGTCCGTTTTAAACGTCCTGTGCAATCACAGCATGCTGCGATTGTCACCGATTGTGGGTCGACTATCGCCAATGCAAGTCTATGGGAGCGATGAAAAATCGGATTACAAACGGACCGCATGTGTGACTTGCGATTAAATCGCATCGGTGTCCTTTAGAAAAGCCGGCAATTCATCCCCGGCTATACTGTAAAATCACACTGACAGCTATAATAAAGAATAGAAAGAATAGATATACACACATAGAATACATATATATATATATATATATATATATATATATACATATATATATATGTCATTGTGACACATACATATACATATAATTATAGTTCTTACACTTCTACATACTGTAATAGCCGCTAATTCAATTGCCGGCTTTTGTGAAATCACAGAAGCCGACATGAAATGATACATTGTTTAGACACAGTTAACCATGTCATTTCCTGTATTTTGATATATGGTTTGAACTTATAATTACTTAAGTGTATGTGTGCCAAATTTCAGACATGTAGGGGTTAATTAAAGGTGTAAATTCGTTGAAAAAAAATGTGTGGGCTCCCGCTGTATTTTCTCCACCAGACAGACAAAGCCAGCGAGTGGGGGCAGATAATAATAGCCTAGGGAGGGTACATATTTTTTGTGCCCCCCTGGCTACTAACATCTGCCCCCAGACACCCCAGAAAGGGCAAATCTATAATTAGATTCACCCTTTCTGGCACTTTGCCCATCTATTCCCATTGCCCTGTAGCGGTGGCGAATGGGTTAATAAGGGGTTAAACCCACCTTTCTATTGAAAGGTGAGTTTAAGCCAGGTTAATAATTGAGAGCTGTCAATTAGACAACTATCAATTATTAATCCTATTGTATGAAAGAAAAATCAAACACACACAGTTTAATAAAAAATAAGTTTAATGAAATAATCACACAGTTTTTGACCATATTTTATTTTCCTGCTAAAACCATTTCCTGTAATAAAAATAAAATAAAAAAGCAAAATTATTCTTACCAATCCGATGTACAGTCAGGTCCCACGGTGTAATCCATCAGAAAGGGTTAACAGGTTACAGTAAGCAGAGAGCTAATAATGCTGTCTCCGAGCTGTAACCCCCTGAATGAATAACTTACTCTCCCAGCGAAAGGAGAGGAAGAGATGAATGAGTGAAGCTTAATTGATTTATTGCCACTTTCACTTCAGTGACCTGACCTAACGTGAAAGTGGGATACAATCAATTAAGCTTCATTCATTAATCACATCCTCTCCTGTCGGCAGGAGATAAGCTCATTCATTCAGGAGCTATCAGCTGAGCACGCAGGATTACTTGCGCTGCTTATCTGATTGCTAGTTAACCCTTTGTGAAGGATTACATCGTGGGATGTGACAGATCGCCAGATAGGTAAGAATAATGTTGTTTTCTTATTTTATATTTATTTTAGAAGATCAAGGGCTTCGAACGGATTAAGAGTTAAATAAAATATGGTCAAAAATATGTGTTTTTATTTCATTAAAATTATTTAATCTTAAAGTGTGTTTGTGTTTTTTTATTTACTTCAATAGGATTAATAATTGATAGTTGTCTAATTGACAGCTCTCAATTATTAACCTGGCTTAAGGTCACCTTTCAATAGCAAGGTGACATTAACCCCTTATTAACCCATTTGCCACCGCTACAGGGCAATGGGAATAGACGGGCAAAGTGCCAGAAAGGGCGAATCTAATTATAGATTTGCCCTTTCTGGGGTGTCTGGGGGCAGATGTTAGTAGCCAGGGGGGGCACAAAAAATATGTACCCTCCCTAGGCTATTATTATCTGCCCCCACTCGCTTGCTTTGTCTGCCTGGTGGAGAAAATACAGCGGGAGCCCACGCATTTTTTTTCAACGAATTTACAACTTTAATTAACCCCTACATGTCTGAAATTTTGCACAAATACACATATGTAATTGTAAGTTCAAACCATATATCAAAATACAGGAAATGACATGGTTAACTGTGTGGAAACAATGTATCATTTCATGTCGGCTTCTGTGATTTCACAAAAGCCGGCAATTGAATTAGCGGCTATTACAGTATGTAGAAGTCTAGGAAATATAAATATATATATATATATATATATATATATATATATGTGTGTGTTCTATGTGTATATATCTATTCTTTCTTTTGTGATTTAAATACTATTCTTTTGGATCCATTATATGTCAGTTTTGCAAGCCTGCAAGAAATTCTCGCAAGTCGGATGAAAATCGGATGTTACAAGGTACACACACATGCGACTAAATCGCATCTTTGAAGGAAAATTGGATGCCAGAAGGATGTGTGATGTTTGCATTTTGATCCGACAATCGACCGACTAAAACGGTCCGATTTTTTGTAGTTGTGTCTGACGCCGGCCTATCAAAGTAAATGGCATTTGCACGCCCACAAAATTAATTACACCTCCATGCAAAGTGTTTGTTTTTCTGAACAGAAACACTTGAAGCATTGAAAAAAAAAAATCACATAGAAAATCACACAGAGTTAAGGAGAACTGACTGCAAGGGAAAAAAAAGTAAAGAATCTCTATCTCTTCCAACAAAACTTGATAACACTTCAGAGGTGTGGCTGATAAAAATGCCACCAATTAGTCCAAAAGCGAGTGAAACAGATTACTTTAAATCCTTGCAAGACAATAAATTATACTAATGTGATACAAAATCCTGTATGTTTTCAGTTAAGCTTTTAAGAATAACCAACAATGCAGTCTGAATGACGTGATTGGAGACAGGAGACTGTTAATTGCAAAAAAAAAAAAAATGGAGTGTACCATGAAACCTCAAGCTGTCCAACCTTCTTGGTTTTCAATGGTAATGGAATCCCAAAAATATGTTGAGTGCAGGATGCACTACATTGAAGGACAATCAAATTTGTGCACAATAATTTAATGGATAATTTGGCTATTTTATTTGCCAACTTTTAAACACTAAGATTCATATACGGCTTTAAAGAAGGCTAATACTGGAAATATAATGCTTTTTTATTTAAAAGTACACAATTAAAGGAATAGTATGATTGAATAGTATGGGTGCGTACAGTTTTGTATATTTTAATATACAAAGGTTAAGTACATATAGGGATTAAATAAATATTATGATTAAGTATAGATAAAGAATAACTACATACAGTATACTAACATTATCACGGAGAGGCTTTTAAACATCATCCATCTGGAATATCAGAGAAGCAAAACCAAGACAGAGAACTCCTGGGAGATTCTATACACTGTATGGGCATCCCCAATTATGCAGGTATGAACACACTGTACAGTCATGGCCAAAAGTTTTGAGAATGACACAAATATTAATTTTTACAAAGTCTACTGCTTCACTTTTTCTAATGGCAATTTGCATATACTCCAGAATGTTATAAAGAGTGATCAGCTTAACAGCAATTACTTGCAAAGTCAATATTTGGCTAGAAAATGAACTTTATCCCCAAAACACATTTCAACATCATTGCAGCCCTGCCTTAAAAGGACCAGCTAACCTCTTTTCAGTGATTGCTCCATTAACACAGGTGTGGGTGCTGATGAGGACATGGCTGGAGATCAATCTGTCATGATTAAGTAAGAATGACACCACTGGACACTTTAAAAGGAGGCTGGTGCTTGGCATCATTGTTTCTCTTCTGTTAACCATGGTTATCTCTAAAGAAACACGTGCAGTCATCATTGCAATGCACAAAAATGGCCTAACAGGGAAGAGTATCGCAGCTAGAAAGATTGCAACTCAGTCAACAATCTATCGCATCATCAAGAACTTCAAGGAGAGAGGTTCCATTGTTGCCAAAAAGGCTTCAGGGCGCCCAAGAAAGACCAGCAAGCGCCAGGACCGTCTCTTAAAAGTGTTTCAGCTGCGGGATCGGGCTACCAGCAGTGCAGAGCTTGCTCAGGAATGGCAGCAGGCAGGTGTGAGTGCATCTGCACGCACTGTGAGGCGGAGACTCTTGGAGCAAGGCCTGGTCTCAAGGAGGGCAGCAAAGAAGCCACTTCTCTCCAGAAAAAACATCATGGACATACTGATATTCTGCAAAAGGTACAGGCAGTGGACTGCTAAGGACTGGGGTAAAGTTATTTTCTCTGATGAATCCCCTTTTCGATTGTTTGGGACATCAGGAAAACGCCTCATTCAGAGAAGACAAGGTGAGCGCTACCACCAGTCTTGTCTCATGCCAACTGTTAAGCATCCTGAAACCATTCATGTGTGGGGTTGCTTCTCAGCCAAGGGAATCGGCTCTCTCACAGTCTTGCCTAAAAACACAGCCATGAATAAAGAATGGTACCAGAATGTCCTCCAAGAGCAACTTCTCCCAACCCTCCAAGAGCAGTTTGGCGATCAACAATGCCTTTTCCAGCATGATGGAGCACCTTGCCATAAAGCAAAGGTGATAACTAAATGGCTCAGGGAACAAAACATAGAGATTTTGGGTCCATGGCCTGGAAACTCCCCAGATCTTAATCCCATTGAGAACTTGTGGTCAATCATCAAGAGACAGGTGGACAAACAAAAACCTAAAAATTCTGACAAAATGAAAGCATTGATTGTGCAAGAATGGACTGCTATCAGTCAGGATTTGGTCCAGAAGTTGTATAGAGAGCATGCCAGGGAGAATTGCAGAGGTCCTGAAGAAGAAGGGTCAACACTGCAAATATTGACTTGCTGCATTAACTCATTCTAACTGTCAATATAAGCTTTTGTTACTCATATGTTTGCAATTATTATATTTCTGTCTGTGATAAAAACATCTGTCAAACACACATAAAAACCAGAGGGCAGCAGATCATGTGAAAATATAATATTTGTGTCATTCTCAAAACTTTTGGCCATGACTGTACATGCACAGGTGCACCAGTTTTTGCATCTGTCTTTGTCATGTTTCTCTGATTTTATATATTGATTAACGCTATGTAGTAACTCAAGTTTCACTGAGCCATTCAATTGGCCAGCTTTCAAGGTCGAATGAAACTGAGATATCAGGGAGTCATCAGATGAAGGGCCATAAACCCTTAGAATGTAAAAGACTCAAGGATTTAGATAAAACCACCACAGACAGAGGTTAAGTAAACCGTATAGTTTTACAATCACAAACCGCAAACATATGGAAGCTAAAATATTTGACCAGAAATGCAGCTATGTAATTTATAATATAATATAATAATGTATGTCTGAATGCATTCTGTATATTTGAATATGGATTCAAAAGAAACATTTGTATATTCACACCACACTATTATCAGCAATCATATCTATATTCAGCTGTTCTTGAAAAACTGAAGATTAACCCATAGACTACTATGTACAGTCATGGCCAAAAGTTTTGAGAATGACACAAATATTAATTTTTACAAAGTCTACTGCTTCACTTTTTCTAATTGCAATTTGCATATACTCCAGAATGTTATAAAGAGTGATCAGCTTAACAGCAATTACTTACAAAGTCAATATTTGGCTAGAAAATGAACTTTATCCCCCAAAACACATTTAAACATCATTGCAGCCCTGCCTTACAAGGACCAGCTAACCTCTTTTCAATGATTGCTCAGTTAACACAGGTGTGGGTGTTGATGAGGACATGGCTGGAGATCAATCTGTCATGATTAAGTAAGAATGATACCAATAGACACTTTAAAAGGAGGCTGGTGCTTGGCATCATTGTTTCTCTTCTGTTAACCATGGTTATCTCTAAAGAAACATGTGCAGTCATCATTGCAATGCACAAAAATGGCCTAACAGGGAAGAGTATCGCAGCTAGAAAGATTGCACCTCTGTCAACAATCTATTGCATCATCAAGAACTTCAAGGAGAGAGGTTCCATTGTTGCCAAAAAGGCTCCAGGGCGCTCAAGAAAGACCAGCAAGCGCCAGGACAGTCTCTTAAAAGTGTTTCAGCTGCGGGATCGGGCTACCAGCAGTGCAGAGCTTGCTCAGGAATGGCAGCAGGCAGGTGTGAGTGCATCTGCATGCACTGTGAGGCGGAGACTCTTGGAGCAAGGCCTGGTCTTAAGGACGGCAGCAAAGAAGCCACTTCTCTCCAGAAAAAACATCATGGACAGACTGATATTCTGCAAAAGGTACAGGCAGTGGACTGCAGAGGACTGGGGTAAAGTTATTTTCTCTGATGAATCCCCTTTTCGATTGTTTGGGACATCAGGAAAACGCCTCATTCGGAGAAGACAAGGTGAGCTCTACCACCAGTCCTGTCTCATGCCAACTGTTAAGCATCCTGAAACCATTCATGTGCGGGGTTGCTTCTCAGCCAAGGGAATCGGCTCTCTCACAGTCTTGCCTAAAAACACAGCCATGAATAAAGAATGGTACCAGAATGTCCTCCAAGAGCAACTTCTCCCAACCCTCCAAGAGCAGTTTGGCGATCAACAATGCCTTTTCCAGCATGATGGAGCACCTTGCCATAAAGCAAAGGTGATAACTAAATGGCTCAGGGAACAAAACATAGAGATTTTGGGTCCATGGCCTGGAAACTCCCCAGATCTTAATCCCATTGAGAACTTGTGGTCAATCATCAAGAGACAGGTGGACAAACAAAAACCTAAAAATTCTGAAAAAATGAAAGCATTGATTGTGCAAGAATGGACTGCTATCAGTCAGGATTTGGTCCAGCAGTTGATTGAGAGCATGCCAGGGAGAATTGCAGAGGTCCTGAAGAAGAAGGATCAACACTGCAAATATTGACTTGCTGCATTAACTCATTCTAACTGTCAATATAAGCTTCTGTTACTTATAGGTTTGCAATTATATTTCTGTCTGTGATAAAAACATCTGTTAAAACACACATAAAAACCAGAGGGCAGCAGATCGTGTGAAAATATAATATTTGTGTCATTCTCAAAACTTTTGGCCATGACTGTATAATCATGACAATCTTCTTGACCAATATCTATAGGTAAGTAATGTTTAAAGTAGCTGCTACTATGTATTCCGGAAATAACATATAGAAATGCAAGAATGTGAAGATGTTCTTAAACCTAGCTGTGAACATGCTCAATATTCCACAACTGTTCCGTTCTGCTGCATAGTATCTGTTCACTATCTGCAGCCTATATGCCCCAATAAGAAGCACTTGAAATGGCTACTGGCAACTGTTAGCAAATAGAAGACATTAGAAAACGTACTCTAATTATAGAGGGGACTTAAATATGGCATTAGATCTCATGATCGACACAACAAAAAAGAAAAGCACGATATCCCAAAGAGATCTTATTGGATCTTTCTCCACTCAAGCGCTGGAAGCTAAAATATCGCTAATTTACAAAGAAGATAAAGACCAAGAACAATGCGTTACTTACAGGCCGATCTCATTATTAAATGTCGACCTGAAGCTATTTGCAGGTATGTTGGCACGTAGAATAGCTGAGTTTTTGCTGACGATAATCTCCTTGAAGCAGACCGGCTTTGTGGGAGGGAGAGAGGGGAAAGATGACGCATACAAAATATTGCATCTCATACAATATGTGAAAAAAAAAAAAATCCAATAGTCCTTCTTGGGACAGACGCTTAGAGGGCCTTTGACAGGGTGGATGGGACCTACTTTGAGGCAGTACTATTAAGATTTGGATTTCAGAGTCAGTTGGTCTCAACTATAATGAAACTCTACAAACATCCAAAAGCACGCATTGGAATCAATGGCTCACTAACAGACACATTTACCATCACAAATGGCACACTACAGGGCTGTCCGTTGTCAACATTGCTTTTTTGCTGTCAATTGAGCCCTTGTTAAGAGAAGTGCAACATAACAAAGAAATAGAGGGCATCAGAATTGGAAAGATGCACTGTAAGACATCGTCCTTCGCTGATGACTTGCTGGTCATGATGACAAAGGCTCTCATAAGCTTTCCATCCCTCATGAAAGTCATACACAAGTATAGCAGTCTCTCAAACTTTAAGGTCAATATGTCCACATTTGAGGCATTGGATGTAAATGTAACGCAGAACACCTTAATAAATTGAAGACCCTGTACCCGTTTACGTGGCCCAAGAGCTATATTACCTATCTGGGGTGTTATGTTTCGGTAGCTGAGGAGAAATAGCAAAAACAGTAATACACCAGAGAGGCTGGAACCTATTGGATTGCATTAACCTGAACTAACCAGCCATGCTACCCTTTCATAGTAACAGCTACAGGACCTGCCAGAAACAAGGATCAATGAAACTTGTTCCAGAACACCAGTAGTCACAGGACCTTCCTGGCGGACCAATAGGAGCTGCTGCAGTACCTGAGCATGTGACCCCTGATCTCCAATGAGAGATCTCACTCTGGGCATTCTCAGAAGGGGAAAACAAGGACTTTGTCCTAAAGACGTCTGCTCGCCGCTAACCAGTACTGGCCTCAATAGCAGAGCCTGGAGGAGCAGCAATAATCCTCTGCACACTGTTAGACTTGGCGAGACGCAGGGACCGATGTCTAAGCTGAGCAGGCTCCACTGCAGATGGAGACGAATGGGGGACTGCAGTGGGATTGGATTCTGACTGCAATCCAAAAAAAACCGTAAAAATACCAACACTTCTGATTGCAAAAAACCTGAGATCACACGATCTCCACCACCTAAATCAGATCTCTGGTGTAACAAAACCAAGTCGCAGCCACTGAAAAAACAGGAAAAAGCAAATGAACAAATAGCAGTGGTTACAGATAAACTGAGAGGAGAGGAGCACAGGCCCCAGGAGGGGACCCGGCTGAACTCCATAAGTGCAGAAATCTATGCAAAAACAAGCACAAAAAGAAAATCAAAAATATCTTATCTGAAAGCAGCATACGCAGGCATGACTCCAGCAAACTTCCAAATGAACCAGGAACAACAAATGAGACAAGAACAATTAATCACCGGCAACCATCATGGGAGGGAACCTCCCTTATATCAGTCCAGTCAGTGATCCCAGATTGCCCTTCCTCACTGGAAGGTTCACTACTGTCTGTAACCACCAGAGGGAGCCTCTGCTCAGAAACCATCTCTAGCACATTCACAAAACTGGGGGTTAAAATAAGTAGATCTGACCAAGAGCTACTCGCGCTCAATTACTTCGCTTCTCACTATTAAATCATGCCGCTGCTACTATCAAGTCTTGGAGGGACCAATTCTTATCATTGATTGGCAGAAAAAATGTATTAAAAAGTCTGATATTACCAAAATTTACCTACATGTTTCAAATGCTACCCATTCATGTCACGGATAATTATCTAGCTAAAGTTAACAACCTTTTTTACAAATATATATAAAAGAGTTCAAAACCTCGTACAGCATTTCGCACACTGACACTGCCTAAAACGAGAGGTGGCATGGGAACTCCTAATATCAGGAAATATTACTATGCAGTGGTGCTGTCATGATCAGTACATTCGAGGATCACAAGGTAAACAGTGGTTGGCAGTGGAGGGAGAGCTATCACCCTAGTCGATTAGATGACTTTTAGTGACCTATACTGGTCAAAGCTCACTACCTCCGCATCCAAACATACTCACATGTACCCTACTGAAGGTATGGCCGAAAACATACAATATTGTTATGCCACCTTCGTCACCTATGCTAACACTTGCAGACGTCATCGCTCTCTCTATGAAATCCTCTGCCAAGGACAAGTACCACAGGCCAAAAATTTCAATAGATCAGTTAATGGTGGATGGTGCGCTCCTCTCACTATCCGAGATTTGTAAATTCCCTGGCCTTGCGCATATCAATTTCTTACAATATTACGTACAAAAGGTAACAAAGAAAAAAATGCACTACAACACAGATTATTACGCACATCCACACCATACAGAATTCTATGCACAAAGTCAGCCAGGCCCACAAAGGTGCTGTCTACAATCTACCAAGCACTCCTATCAGAAAATATCTGTTGAAAGAGAGCTTTTAGAGCTAAGTGGGAAAAGGACCTTGGTCACACGTTTTCACAAGAACAAGTACTCTACGGCCCGACGAAGTGTGTAAAAACCCAAGAAAATTATGATAAGGTAGTGTCCAGGTGGTATATTTCACAGACACAGTTTCAGGCCTGGCGAGTAAATTCACATACTACTTGCTGGAGATGTGTAACCGGAGATGCCGACTACCTTCATCTGTGTTGGTCTTGTCCAATTATAAGATGCTTCTGGCCACTAACGGAAAAAAAAAAATCTGAGACGTAACAGGAAAAAAGGTAAAACTGACGCCCGAATCTGCGCTATTGAACTTTCCCGCGTGCCCTGGACATAAACAGCTCTCCACTCTTGTGCAGCACATTATAGAAGCAGTCAAGCTTTTGATACACACGCATTGAAAAACTACAAATAGCCCTACGTCCCGAGAAATGTTACACTAAATATATCAATTTTATTATATGGCGAAGTTGGTGGCCCATGTTAACCATGTGCAAAAAAAATCGAAAATACCTGGCGCCTTTGGATTCTCTACAGATCAAGCGATAGCTTTGTCTCAGTACAACAAACGTCAAAGTAAGAACAAGCTGACCTGAGATGCCTTGAAATGGATACTGCCTACCCCCCTTTCCCTTTGCTTTCTCCTACTCTTTGCTGTCTTTATTCTTATTCTTCGTTTAACTCTCTCAAGCTAATGGATTACTGGAAAAGTTATTGTGTCTTCTAAGAATGCAAATGTCTATACACTAATTCTGTTACCTACAAGTTAATGATCGTCTCTCCAGTACATTAGGCAAGCTGCAATCTTCGTTCGCCAAAACATCATTCATTATTATTGGAAATGACTTGTCTGATATTTACTGCAGTGTTAACCCTTGTTTGCCTATCGGTGTTTGCTTTGTTATTGACTCTCTTTAAAATTAATAAAAAGACCATTGAAAAGAAAAGGAGGAGAATTAGATGGGGGAACAAGGACACCCACCTTTTGGGCAGGGGATACCTGCTGTGGGAGACCTGAGTGGGCATTGCAGAGCTGATAAATATGATATATCTGTGAAATAACCAGCCCAAAATTGCTGATCCAAACAATTATTTTCAGTTTAGGCCTACAAGTCAACCACCAAACCACATAACAGCTGCAGCAGGCCGTGTTTGAGCATCATGTCCAATGGCCCCCACTTTTCAGGCTCCTGTTCCTTTTGCAATGATCAAGCTGCCATGTTTGATTCTTCGACCTATTATGGTCCATCGGCCGGTAACCCTTAGACTTTCGAAACGCAACGTGGCAACATGTTTCTAACACAATTCTTTAAGTATATAGAAAAGTTTGGTCAGTGTTTCAAGAACATTTATGGCTACAGTTTAAAAAAATCAACATTTTATTCTTAACACACAGACCTATTACAATCGGTCTGTCTAAAGATATTTTTCATCTTTTTCGGTTACTTAATGTTTGTATTGTTCATGCTCGCAAAGCATATAAACATATGGCGATACTATTGGATTGGCAGGAGAGGAGACATTTAAAAAGGGTGCCACGAATATCAGACGTCTGTGACTAGGAAAAGTGTCAAAGAAGATCACCAGAATCCGCCACTGCATCCAATTGTGAGTCGAAGTCCATTCGAAATGGTAGCCAATGCCATTGAGCATCGGAAGGTAGAGCCCAGCAGCACAGGCCATAGCTAAGTTTTAACCATCATGGATCAGCTAACAAAATTGGTAGTGGCTGTCCCTGTGAATGATTTCACTGCCAAGACTCCACAGCTGTGGAGCAGGGGGAGGTAACTATTGCGACTGCTGGGGTCATAAGCAAGCAGGGGGGGCCCAGTCATGAGCGCCAGCACTGGCACAGGGCCCCTCATAGTACGCACGTGTGGCTGATGGCGAGTGGGCCCATCCCACCGTCAGAGCCACT
This sequence comes from Oophaga sylvatica, assembly GCA_033576555.1. Taxonomy (NCBI): domain Eukaryota; kingdom Metazoa; phylum Chordata; class Amphibia; order Anura; family Dendrobatidae; genus Oophaga; species Oophaga sylvatica. The sequence continues at coordinate 19,719 of JARQOD010003423.1, read as the reverse complement.
TTTTTGTACTATGAGGGACCCTGTGCCAGTGCCGTCGCCCGAGAGTGGGACCCCCCACCTACTCAGGGTACCGACACTAGCCCGGGGGCGCCAAGAGGCGACCCCGGCCCTGTTGGGGGGGCAGCCCAGATAGAGAGGTGGCAAAAAATTACATAGGTTGAAGTGTATGCTGGACATTCTGCAGCTGAAAATGGAGGAATTTGAGAATTCAGAGGAAGATGAGTACAAAATGAGCCATTTTGCTGACAACCTATGTGTCCTGAGGGGAAGGTGGGACAAAATCCTTTGAAACCCAGGCATGGTTCATTTTAATAAAGGTTAGATCATCAACATTTTCTGTCGACAGCCGGGTCCTTCTTTCTGTCAGGATTGATCCAGCAGCACTGAAGTCTCTTTCTGAGAGCACACTACCAGCAGGGCAAGCGAGCTCCTGTAAAGCATATTGTGCCAATTCAGGCCAGGTGTCCAGTTTACAGGCCCAGTAGTCAAAGGGGAATGACAGGTGAGGGAGAACATCGATAGGGGAGAAGTAATTTGTAACCATAGTTGACAACTGCTGTCTCCTGTCTGTTGCTATAGATTGCTGATTATTACCATGCATGTGAGGTGTTTCCTGAGAAATCAGTCCACAACGTGGTCATGAAACCCCTGTCTCCAACGCCACTTCGGCAGTGTCGACCACGAACACCTCTTCCATTTGGACCATGACGACACGTGGTAGAACCTGCAACGCTGCTGTTAGATGGGAATGCGTCTAACAAACGGTTTACCAGAGTTGCTTGTTTGTTGGCTAATAGAGTTGAGCATTCCGATACCGCAAGTATCGGGTATCGGCCGATATTCGCTGTATCGGAATTCCGATACTTAGTTCCGATATTTTTCATATATCGTATACCGGAATCGGAAGTTCCCATAATTCTTTGAGAGGCAATGTGATTTTAGTCAGCCAATGAGGAATCCTAAGAAGTGTTGCCACATCCTGTAATGCTGTAGTCATGTTAACTAATGGCATGGCTGTGATTGGATGCTGAAATGATGTCAGAATGCACTATAAAAGGCGCCGCCGCCATTTTAGCGTCACTGTGCTGTGAATTCAGTTAGGGACAGAACGCTGCTCTGCTGACTCTGAGGGACAGTTAGAGATTGCGATTTTGTGTACTGTGCTTTAGGCAGGCTAGTTTACCAACCGCTGTGTAAAGCTTCCTTTTGCCTTGCAGTGTTGTTTTAACAGCTCTGTGCAAGGTGTGTGTGTGAGAGTGCAGGTGACGCTGCAGTTTGCTCTGCATCCAACGCTTTTTGTAGGCATCTGCACGTGTCACTCACAGACTCTTTTTTTTTTCTTTAGTGTAATTCTTGCTGCTCCATTCAATAGAAATTATAGTGTGACGCGCTTCCATCCGTACACAATACATTGGTTGCAAACACTATAGAAGTACACAAAGGAGCCTTTCAGAGATAGTGAACAGTTGTGTGCTGTGTTCACTCTAGTCTGTGAGGTTTTTTTTTTTTGAGTGCAGATCACGCTCCAGTTAGTTCTTGAACCACTGCTGCTTGTACTCTGCTGAGCGTGTCTCACTGCCTCATCCTTGACATTTTTCTCTAATTGGTGCTGCTCCATTCTATTTAAAAAAAGGAAATCTATTAGTGTGACGTGCTTCCATCCGTATCCAATACATTGGTTGCAAACACTATACAAGTACACAAAGGAGCCTTTCAGAGATAGTGAACAGTTGTGTGCAGTGTTCACTCTAGTCTGTGAGGTTTTTTTTTTTTTTTTGAGTGCAGATCACGCTCCAGTTAGTTCTTGAACCACTGCTGCTTGTACTCTGCTGAGCGTGTCTCACTGCCTCATCCTTGACATTTTTCTCTAATTGGTGCTGCTCCATTCTATTTAAAAAAAATGAAATCTATTAGTGTGACGTGCTTCCATCCGTATCCAATACATTGGTTGCAAACACTATACAAGTACACAAAGGAGCCTTTCAGAGATAGTGAACAGTTGTGTGCAGTGTTCACTCTAGTCTGTGAGGTTTTTTTTTTTGAGTGCAGATCACGCTCCAGTTAGTTCTTGAACTACTGCTGCTTGTACTCTGCTGAGCGTGTCTCACTGCCTCATCCTTGACATTTTTCTCTAATTGGTGCTGCTCCATTCTATTTAAAAAAAATCAAATCTATTAGTGTGACGTGCTTCCATCCGTATCCAATACATTGGTTGCAAACCCTATACAAGTACACAAAGGAGCCTTTCAGAGATAGTGAACAGTTGTGTGCAGTGTTCACTCTAGTCTGTGAGGTTTTTTTTTTTTGAGTGCAGATCACGCTACAGTTAGTTCTTGAACCACTGCTGCTTGTACTCTGCTGAGCGTGTCTCACTGCCTCATCCTTGACATTTTTCTCTAATTGTTGCTGCTATATTCTATTTCAAATAATTCAAATCTATTAGTGTGACGTGCTTCCATCCGTATCCAATACATTGGCTGCAAACAATATAGAAGTACACAAACGGGCCTTTCACAGCTACTGAACAGTTGTGTGCAGTGTTTACTGTAGTCAGAGGTTTTCATTTTTAGAGTGCAGATCCCGCTCCAGTTAGTTCTTCAACCACTGCTGCTTGTACTCTGCTGAGCGTGTCTCACTGCCTCATCCTTGACATTTTTTTCTAATTGTTGCTGCTACATTCTATTTCAAATAATTCAAATCTATTAGTGTGACGTGCTTCCATCCGTATCCAATACATAGGTTGCAAACAATATAGAAGCACACAAACGGGCCTTTCATAGCTACTGAACAGTTGTGTGCAGTGTTTACTGTAGTCAGAGGTTTTCATTTTTGGAGTGCAGATCCCGCTCCAGTTAGTTCTTCAACCACTGCTGCTTGTACTCTGCTGAGCGTGTCTCACTGCCTCATCCTTGACATTTTTCTCTAATTGTTGCTGCTACATTCTATTTCAAATAACTCAAATCTATTAGTGTGATGCGCTTCCATCCGTATATAATACATTGGTTGCAAACAGCCTTTTTGTTAAGGTACAGTATTATATCGACATTGTACAGGTGTCGCTATTCAGTCTGATAACTAGATATCATTCACCTTTTCTATCAGTTGTCGTTGTTTCAGCAAAACTTGCAGGTATATATTTAGCTATTGTGACTATGCACTATTGACTTTAACAAGGTAATGCATGAGTTTTGTTACCGATTCTCATTTTTACATGATGGACCTTTATGATATGGGATGTTAAATTTGTAATTAAATATGTATTTTTTGAAATGACACAAATATAATTAATGTTGAAGAGGACTAGTCCTACACACATTGTTTGCACAATATTACAGGTGTTCATCACGTCCCTTAACCCCTTCACCCCCAAGGGTGGTTTGCACGTTAATGACCGGGCCAATTTTTACAATTCTGACCACTGTCTCTTTATGAGGTTATAACTCTGGAACGCTTCAACGGATCTTCGCGATTCTGAGAATGTTTTCTCATGACATATTGTACTTCACGTTAGAAGTATAATTTCTTCGATATAACTTGCGTTTATTTTTCAAAAAAACACAAATATGTCGAAAATTTTGAAAATTTAGCAATTTTCAAACTTTGAATTTTTTTTCCCTTAAAACAGAGAAATATGTCACACAAAATAGTTAAGAAATAACATTTCCCATATGTCTACTTTACATCAGCACAATTTTGGAACCAAATTTTTTTTTGTTCGGAAATTATAAGGGTTAAAAGTTGACCAGTGATTTCTCATTTTTACAACAAAATTTACAAAGCCATTTTTTTAGGGACCACCTCACATTTGAAGTCACTTTGACGGGTCTATATAGCAGAAAATAGCAAAAAGTGACACCATTCTAAAAACTGCACCCCTCAAGGTACTCAAAATCACATTCAAGAAGTTTATTAACCCTTCAGGTGCTTCACAGGAGCTGAAGCAACGTGGAAGGAAAAAATTTATATTTAACTTTTTAGCCACAAAAATGATATTTACAAACTTTTTTTTTATTTTGACAAGGGTAAAAGGAGAAAATGGGCAGATAAAGTTGTTGTGCAATTTCTCCTGAGTACGCCAATACCCTATATGTGGGGGAAAACCACTGTTTGGGCACACGGCAGAGCTCGTAAGGGAAGGAGCGCAGTTTGACTTTTTCAAACTAAAATTGGCTGGAGTTGAGATTGGACGCCATGTCGTGTTTGGAGAGCCACTGATGCGCCTAAACAGTGGAAACCCCCCACAAGTGACACCATTTTGGAAACTAGACCCCCTAAGGAACTTATCTAGATATGTTGTGAGCACTTTGAGCCCCAAAGTGTTTCACAAAAGTTTATAATGCCTGGGTGTGAAAAAAAAAAACAAAAAATTTTCCACAAAAATGATTTTTTAGTCCCAAATTTTTGATTTTTCCCAAGGAAATTGGACCCCAAAAGTTGTTGTGCAATTTGTCCTGAGTACGCTGATACCCCATATGTGGGGGGGGGAAACTGTTTGGGCGCACGGCAGGGCTTGGAAAGGAAGCAGTAACGTTTTGGAATGCAAACATCGATGGGGGTCATGTTCCGTTTGTAGTGCCCCAGATAAGCCTAAACAGTGGAAACCCCCACAAATGACCCCATTTTGGAAGCTAGACCCCCTAAGGAACTTATCTAGATCTTTGGTGAGCACTTTGAACCCGAAAGTGCTTCACACAAGTTTATAATGCCCGGGCATGAAAATAAAAAATCCTATTTTTTTCCCACAAAAATTATCTCTTAGTCACTAATTTTTTATTTTCCCATAGGTAACAGGAGAAATTGGACCTCAAAAGTTGTTGTCCAATTTGTCCTGAGTACGTTGATACCCCATATGTGGGGGGGAACCACTGTTTGGGCGCATGGCAGAGCTCGGAATGGAAGTAGCACCATTTGACTGTTTCCAACCAAAATTGGCTGGAATTGAGATTGGACGCCATGTTGCATTTGGAGAGTCCCTGATGTGCCTAAACAGTGGAAACCCCCCACAAGTGACCCCATTTGGGAAACTAGACCCCCTAAGGAACTTATCTAGATCTTTGGTGAGCAATTTGAACCCCCAAGTGCTTCACACAAGTTTATAACGTAGAGCCGTAAAATTAAAAAATCATATTTTTTTCCACAAAATTGATCTTTTCACCCCCATTTAGTATTTTCCCAAGGGTAACAAGACTCCAAAAGTTATTGTGCAATTTGTCCTGAGTACGCTGATACCCCATATGTGGGGGTAAACCACTGTTTGGGTGCATGGCAGAGTTTGGAAGGGAAGGAGCGCAGTTTGACTTTTTCAACGCAGAATTGGCTGGATGCCATGTCGTGTTTGGAGAGCTCCTGATCTGCCTAAACAGTGGAAACCCCCCACAAATGACACCATTTTGGAAACTAGACCCCTCAAGGAACTTATCTAGATGTGTGGTGAGCACTTTGAACCCCTAAGTGCTTCACAGAAGTTTATAACGTACAGCCGTAAAATAAAAAATCTTTTTTTTTTTTTACAAAAATGATTTTTTCGCCCCCAATATTTTATTTTCACAAGGGTAACAGGAGAAATTGGACCCCAAAAGTTGTTGTCCAATTTGTCCTGAGTACGCTAATACCCAATATGTGGGAGTAAACTACTGTATGGGTACACGTTGGGGCTCGGAAGGGAAGTAGTGACGTTTTGGATTGCAGACTTTGTTGGAATGGTCTGGGGGCGTCATGTCGCATTTGGAGAGCCCCTGATGTGCCTAAACAGTGGAAACCCCCCACAAGTGACCCCATTTTGGAAAATAGACCCCACAAGGAACTTATCTAGATGTGTGGTGAGCACTTTGAACCCCGAAGTGCTTCCAGAAGTTTATAACGTACAGCCGTAAAATAAAAAATCCTTTTTTTTTTTTACAAAAATGATTTTTTCGCCCCCAATATTTTATTTTCACAAGGGTAACAGGAGAAATTGGACCCCAAAAGTTGTTGTCCAATTTGTCCTGAGTACGCTGATACCCAACATGTGTGAGAAAACGACTGTATGGGTGCACGTCTGGGCTCGGAAGGGAAGTAGTGACGTTTTGATTTGCAGACTTTGATGGAATGGTCTGGGGGCGTCATGTCGCATTTGGAGAGCCCCTGATGCGCCTAAACAGTGGAAACCCCCCACAATTGACCCCATTTTGGAAAATAGACCCCACAAGGAACTTATCTAGAAGTATGTTGAGCACTTTGAACCCCTAAGTGCTTCACAGAAGTTTATAACGTACAGCTGTAAAAATAAAAAATCCTTTTTTTTTTACAAAAATGATTTTTTCGCCCCCAATATTTTATTTTCACAAGGGTAACAGGAGAAATTGGACCCCAAAAGTTGTTGTCCAATTTGTCCTGAGTACGCTGATACCCAACATGTGTGAGAAAACGACTGTATGGGTGCACGTCTGGGCTCGGAAGGGAAGTAGTGACGTTTTGGATTGCAGACTTTGATGGAATGGTCTGGGGGCGTCATGTCGCATTTGGAGAGCCCTGATGCGCCTAAACAGTGGAAACCCCCCACAAGTGACCCCATTTTGGAAAATAGACCCCACAAGGAACTTATCTAGAAGTGTGGTGAGCGCTATGAAGTCCCAAGTGCTTCACAGAAAATTTATAACAGACAGCCGTAAAAACAAAAAAAATCATTTTTTTTTTACAAAAATGATTTTGTCGCCCCCAGTTTTTTATTTTCCCAAGGGTAACAGAAGAAATAGGACAAATTGCACAATAACTCTTGGGGTACAGAGTACGCTGATACCCCATATGCGGGGGTAAACTACTGTTTGGGCGCATGGCAGAGCTCAGAAGTGAAGGAGCACCGTTTGACTTTTTCAACGCAGAATTGGCGGGAATTGAGATCAGACGCCATGTCACATTTGGAGAGCCCTGATGTGCCTAAACAGCAGAAACCCCCCAATTCTAACTCCAACCCTAACCCCAACATACCCCTAACCCTTGTCCCAACCCTAACCACAAACCTAACCCTAACACACCCCTAATCCCAACCATAACCCTAATACTAACTTTAGCGCCAATCCTAACCCTAACTTTAGCCGCAACACTAACCCTAATGGGAAAATGGAAATAAATACATGTTTTTAATTTTATTATTTTTCCCTAACTAAGGGGGTGATAAAGGGGGGTTTGGTTTACTATTTATAGCGGGTTTTTGTGATTGGCAGCTGTCACGCTAAAAGACGCTTTTTATTGCAAAAAGTAGTTTTTTGCATCACCACATTTTGAGAGCTATAATTTTTGCATATTTTGGACCACAGAGTCATGTGAGGTCTTATTTTTTGCGGGACGAGGTGACGTTTTTATTGGTACCATTTTTGAGCACGTGACATTTTTTGATCGCTTTTTATTTCGATTTTTGGGAGGTTAGAATGAACAAAAATCAGCAATTCATGAATTTCTTTTGGGGGAGGCGTTTATACCGTTCCGTGTGTGGTAAAATTGATAAAGCAGTTTTATTCTTCGGGTCAGTACGATTATGGCGATACCTCATTTATATCATTTTTTTATGTTTTGGCGCTTTTATAGAATAAAAACATTTTTATATAAAAAAATCATTATTTTTGCATCGCTTCATTCTGCGAGCTATAACTTTTTTATTTTTCGCTGATGATGCTTTATGATGGCTTGTTTTTTGCGGGACAAGATGACGTTTTCAGCGGTACCATGTTTATTTATATCTGTCTTTTTGATCGCGTGTTATTCCACTTTTTGTTCGGCGGTATGATGATAAAGCATTGATTTTTTGCTTAGTTTTTTTTTTTTTGTTTAAGTGGTTCACTTAAGGGGTTAACTAGTGGGACAGTTTTATAGGGGGGGTCGTTACGGACGCGGCGATACCAAATATGTGTACTTTTATTGTTTTGTTTTTTTTATTTACAGGAAGAAATGAAATTATTGGGGAATATATTTTTTTTTTTTATGTTATTTTTTACTACTTTTTATTTTTATTTTTTTTACTTTTTTACTTTGTCCCAGGGTGGGACATCACAGTATTTTAGCAGATCGCTGGTGTGACAGTGTGCACAGCACTCTGTCACACCAGCGATCGCTCTGGCATCGCTGCAGGCTTCCTCTGCGCCTGCTCTCAGCAGGCACTGAGGAAGCCGCCTCCCTGCAGGACCCCGGAGCCATCTTGGATCCGGGGACCTGGAGGGAGGACGGACCCTCAGAACAGCGCGACACATCGCGCTGCTCTGAGGGTCTCAGGGGGGCGCGCAGGGAGCCCCCTGCCTGCGCGATCCTCCCCTGTGCCCCGGGCACACCGCGAACATGTTTGATCGCGGTGTGCTAGGGGTTAATGTGCCGGGAGCGGTCCGTGACCGCTCCTGACACATAGTGCTGGGTGTCAGCTGTGATATACAGCTGACACCCGGCGGCGATCAGCTACGCTCCCCCCGGGAGCGCAGCTGATCGCCTATGACGTACTATTCCGTCCATGGGAATTAGGTCCAGGGTCACATGGACGGAATAGTACGTCTGATGGCAGAGAGGGGTTAATCAACAATGGATTATTAAATTTACTTGTATGCTTTTATTTAAAAGCCAATAACACTGAAGGCTAACCTTCGCACTGCAGCTGTTGTCAAAGTTCAACCCACATTATGCACTTCCAACATTGCAGCATTTGAGGCATGATGTGAGTTGGATTTGTCTAAGTTATGGAGTGACAAGGTTCACCATCAGTACCCTATAGCATAAGTAGGCTTTTGTGTTAGCATTTGTGCTCGACATGTGGATATCTGCAGTAATATGTCACAATTATTTTGTTACAGATTTGTGACAAAGACTAATAATTTTATGGTTTCAAAGGTGACGTTTCACTTGTTTACAGCTTAGAAATAAGGGTGTAGCCTCTTATCTATGTGTAGCAGTAGCCACTTTAACATGTCTTGTTTTTTTCAACATGTGTAGCTACCTAGCAGTAATTTTTGCCGGACACACAGCAGGGGAACAGCAGGCGTTACTGAACCCCACAAACACATCAGCGATTGTTTTGATCTGTGCATCCAACACTTCTGAGTAGTGTTGAGCATTCCGATACTGCAAATATCGGGTATCGGCCGATATTAGCTGTATCGGAATTCCGATTCCGAGTTCCGATATTTTCGTCATATCGGATACCGGAATCGGGATTGTCACTGTCACTGTCAGTGTCCGTCGGTCGGGTCTGTCAGGAGTCAGCGGCACTTACCCGGCAGAAGATCTCCGGCGGTCACGTCCTGCACTGCTTCATGGCCGCAATCTTCTTTCCCCGGCGGTCACATGCAGTTTCTCGCGATAACTGCAGTGACTGCTGGGTAATCCCGGCCGTAAAGCAGTCAGTCCGATGACGTCACCGCCGGGGAAGCAGGTAATCAGCTGTGCTGCGTCGCGATGACAGGCTCTGCCTGTCATTGCGATGTAGCAGAGTTGGATCGTCGTGGGACTGTCGTTACTATGGACTGCGTCGGACAGGTGGTATACTGTTGGTTTGTTTTTTTTCTTTTTTTACAGGAGATCGATGGCGTCGCAGGAATGAGAGTATAATAAAAGAAATGAAAACTGTGTTGTCTCTTTTATTTCATTAAAATACTTTTTTCTTGCTTTGTCTTTTTTTTATACATTTAATAACTTTGGGATTAATAATGGATCGGTGTCTTATTGACACCTCTCCATTATTAACCGGGCTTATTGTCACCGTGCAATCAACGGTGACAATAACCCCTTATTACCCCGCTTGCCACCGCTACAGGGCAAGTGGGAAGAGCCGGGTAAAGTGCCACAATTGGCACATCTTTTGATGCGCCAAATGTGGGGCTGCTGTAGCCTGGTATTATCAGGCTGTTGAGGGCCAAAATCCATGGGCCTTGACAGTCTTTTAATACCAGGCCGCAGCAGTCTGCATTTTACTTGGCTGGTTAACAAAAATAGGGGGGATCCCCACGCCGTTTTTTTTTCGAGGGGATCCCCTATTTTTGTTAACCAGCCAAGCTAAGCAGACTGCTGTGGCCTGGTATTATCAGGCTTGCAAGGTCCATGGATATTGGATCCTTACCAGCCTGAAAAACCAGGCCTCAGCGGTCTGCTTCATCTGGCTGGTTAACAAAAATAGGGGGACCCCACGCCAATTTTTTTCGAGGGGATCCCCTATTTTTGTTAATCAGCCAAGATATGCAGACTGCTGTGGCCTGGTATTATCAGGCTGGCAAGGTCCATGGATCTTGGCTCCTTAACAGCCTGAAAATCCAGGCCTCAGCGGTCTGCTTCATCTGGCTGGTTAACAAAAATAGGGGGGACCCCACGCCAATTTTTTTCGAGGGGATCCCCTATTTTTGTTAATCAGCCAAGATATGCAGACTGCTGTGGCCTGGTATTATCAGGCTGGCAAGGTCCATGGATCTTGGCTCCTTAACAGCCTGAAAATCCAGGCCTCAGCGGTCTGCTTCATCTGGCTGGTTAACAAAAATAGGGGGGACCCCACGCCATTTTTTTTTCGAAGGGAACCCCTATTTTTGTTAATCAGTTCCCTCTGACGTCACTGATTGTGTCCCTGGCTGACCTGAAGTGAAAGTGGAAAGCAATCAATTAAGCTTTCCACTTAAGGGCCCGTCTCACATAGCGATATCGCTACCGAGATCGCTGCTGAGTCACTAGTTTTGTGACGCAGCAGCGAGCTCACCAGCGATATCGCTGTGTGTGACATTCAGCGACGATCAGCCCCCCTGCCGGGTATCGCTGATCGTCGCTGAAATGTCAGGACCTTTTTTTGATCGCTGGTTTCCCGCTGACAGGCACACATCGCTGCGTGTGACAGGCGGGAGACCAGCGATCCGCTGGTAACCAAGGTACACAGCGGGTTTCCAGGCGCGGGGCTGTGCCTAGAAACCCGCTGTGTACCTTGGATACCAGCGCCCTGATGCAGGGAGCTGGTATCCAAGGTACACAGCGGGTTTCCAAGCACTGCGCGGTGCCTGGAAACCCGCTGTGTACCTTGGTTACCAGCGGATCGCTGGTCTCCCGCCTGTCACACGCAGCGATGCGTGCCTGTCAGAGGGAAACCAGCGATCAAAAAAAGGTCCTGACATTTCTGCGACGATCAGCGATACCCGGCAGGGGGGCTGATCGTCGCTGAATGTCACACACAGCGATATCGCTGGTGAGCTCGCTGCTGCGTCACAAAACTAGTGACTCAGCAGCGATCTCGGTAGCGATATCGCTATGTGAGACGGGCCCTTCATAGCGCTGTCCCAGATCACTGCCTGAGCTGCCTGTGTGGCAGCTCAGCAGCGATCATGTAGCGATACACCAGCGATCCTGACAAGTGCATATCGTTGTCGGGATCGCTGGTGTATCGTTATGTGACACCCAGCCTTTACTCTCCTGTCAGGCAGGAGAGGAACTCATTCATTTGGGGTTTACTGTGAGGCTGCAGCATTAGCTGCGGTCCCTGCAGTAAACATTAACCCTTTCTGAAGGATTACACCGTGGGACCTGACTGTGCATGGGATAGGTAAGAATAATTTTGCTTTTTTATTTTATTTTTATTACAGGAAATGGTTTTTGCAGTAAAATAAAAGATGGTCAAAAACATGTGTCTTTATTTCATTAAAATGATTTTTAATTAAAGTGTGTGTGTTTTATTTTTATTTCATGCAATAGGATTAATAATTGATAGTTGTCTAATTGACAGCTCTCAATTATTAACCTGGCTTAAGGTCACCTTTCAATAGCAAGGTGGCTTTAACCCCATATTAACCCATTCGCCACCGCTACAGGGCAATGGGAATAGACGGGCAAAGTGCCAGAAAGGGCGAATCTAATTATAGATTTGTCTTTCCTGGGGTGTCTGGGGGCAGATGTTAGTAGCCGGGGGGGGCAAAAATAATGGTCCCTCTCTGGGCTATTATTATCTGCCCCCACTCACTGGCTTTGTCTGTCTGGTTGCGAAAATAGGGCGGGAGCCCACGCATTTTTTTTCAGCAATTTTACACCTCATATATATATATACATGTCATTGAATTTGTGACACATATATATATATATTTATATTTGTAGTTCATACACTTCTACATAGTATAATAGCCGCTAATTCAATTGCCGGCTTTTGTGAAAATGCAGAACCCGACATGAAATGACACTTGGTGTACATAGGGTTAACCATGTCTTTTCATGTCCTTTGCTATCTAATTTGCACAAACAATTAAATCAGACTATGTGTGCAAAATTTCACACCTGTAGGGGTTAATTAAAGGTGTAAATTCGTAGCAAAAAAGTCCGTTTTTTTTACAACGAATTTACACCTTTAATTAACCCCTACAGGTGTGAAATTTTGCACACATAGTCTGATTTAATTGTTTGTGCAAATCAGATAGCAAACGACATGAAAAGACATGGTTAACCCTATGTACACCAAGTGTCATTTCATGTCGGGTGCTTCTGTCTTTTCACTGAAGCCGGCTTTACCCGGCAATTGAATCAAAGGATATTTTACTATGTAGAAGTGTATAAACTATACATATATGTATATATATATATGTCACAATGACATGTATATATATATATATGTATTCTATGTGTGTATATTTAGTGTTTACAAGGAAAGAATGGGGTTTTTTTAGTTGCGATATTTTGTTCCCATAGACTTACATGGGACTTCCGGTATCGGTATCGGGTATCGCCGATATTTTAATGATATCGGCGATACCATTCCGATTCCGATACTTTAGGATATCGGAAAGTATCGCTCAACTCTACTTCTGAGCAGCAACTGGCAGTGTTGTAGCCCAGGCAGTAGAGTTCAGGTGGTAGAAAGATGAACATAACAGGAGACATGGATAACGTTGCCAACCAGTTATTTAATCTGAAACCGGACAGGCAAATTCATGCGAGATCCATGCCTTGTTCATTTTCTGAAAAGTAAGCCGGTCTACATTATCGGAGGATAGTCGCATGCTACGGTCTGTTAGTACACCACCTGCAGCACTAAAGAAGCGCTCCGATAATACACTGGCAGCAGGGCAAGCCAGCACCTCCAATGCATACTGGCTAAGCTCTGGCCATGTATCCAGCTTAGAGACCCAAAACTTGAATGGGAAAGAGCCATCTGGGAGTACACTGAGAGGCCAAGACATGTAGTCTGTCACCATCTTACGGAAACTTTGCCTCCTGCTGACTGGAGCCGTCTCGGATGGTGTAGACATTGGTGGCATTGCCACAAAACTTCACCACATTTGGAACATACTGGTCTTGCTGTTGTGAATGTGCTAGAAATGAATTCTGAGCAGAAGCTCCCTCTGGTGGTTACAAACAGTACTGAACTATCCAGTGAAGATTGGAGATCAGGTGTTACTGACTGGTGTTATATAAGGGAGGTTCCCTCCCATCAGGGTTGACGGTGATCAATTGTTCTGGTCTCATCTTTGATTCCTGTACACTTTGTAGCTTGCTGTTTTGTGCCTGCATCTTTTTCTAGCAGATAAGACATTTTCTTCTTTTAGTTTTTTGTGGTTTTTTTTGGCATTTTGTCCTGCACTTCTGTGGGGGTCTGCCGGGTCCCCTTGGGGGGCTTGTGCTCCTCTCAGTTTAGTTCAGCCACTGTTGTTTGTTAATTTTCCTTTTCCACTTTTTTCTGTGGCTGCTGTTTAGTTTTTGTTACACCAGAGAACTAATTTAGGTGCTGGAGGTCATGTCATCTCAGGAGTTTTTGTAATTAGTAGAGTTGGTACTTTTCAGGGTTTTTTGTGATTGCATAAAGTGCCCTTCCTATCCTTTACTATTTATGAAGTTTGAGCCCCAACATTTGCTCATACTATTTTCTGTCTGTGTCAGTATTTCTTCTTGTCTAACCGCCATTACATGTTTGGGGGCTTTCTATGTTCTTTGTGGATCTGCTCCCGGGCAGATAGCTTTCCTCTTTCTATCTTTAGGTGTAGTTAGCTTCACAGGCTGTGACGAGGCGTCTAGGACCAACGTAGGTACGCTCCACGGCTGCCTTTAGTTGTGGTGGTTAGTCAGGGTACTGCAATCCCATAGATTCCAACCTCTCTGGTGTATTGACTTTTTTCCCTGCTCTCCTCAGCTACCAAATCATAACATCTTGCCCTGTGCAGAGGCGCTGCTTGTGCTCCCTCTTGTTGCAGAGCTGTCTCCACTGCCTCGACGCACAGAGCTGCTTTGTAAAGCAGTAGTAGCAGCAGTGCTCTCAGCTGGAATGGAGAACATTATGGATTGCACCAGTGTGTCTTGGTACTCCCGCATTTTACGCTCCCGGTTCAACGGTGTGATGAGGCTTTGTAAGTTGTCCCGGTAGCGAGGGTCTAGGAGGGTGGACACCCAATAATCAGATGTGGTGAGAATGTGGGCGATGCGGCGGTCGTTTCTCAGGCACTGCAGCATGAAATCAACCATGTGCTGCAGACTCCCAACTGGCCAAGAAACGCTGTCTCCTGCAAGAGGCGTCATCTCTGCCTGCTCTGCATCACCCCACCCTCGCTATACATACTGACTAGAGCGTTGTGTACCTCCCTCTGGAGCGATGTCTTCCTCCTCCATTGACTCCTCCTCATCCTCCTCACAAAGTGAGCCCTGCCCAGCCCTTTGTGAGGAACCACGTTGCGCTGACTGTCCAGAAGGTGACGGAATTTGTGACTCCTTATCCTCCACCTCTTCCAAAACCTCATCCCTTAGTGCTTGCATTGTTTTTTGAAGCAGGCAGATAAGGGGGACAGTCAGGCTGACTAGTGCATCTGCACTCGACATCCGCGTTGACTCATCAAACGCACGCAAAACGTGGCAGATGTCCTTCATAGAGTCCTTCGCCAGTCCTTACACTGGCTGCCCATTCATTATAGTATCCAATTCAAAGTACTGGTTGTCACCCACAAAGCTCTCCACAGTGCAGCACCCCCCTACATCTCCTCCCTCATTTCTATCTATCGGCCTAACCGACTGCTGCGCTCTGCAAACGACCTTCGACTAACCTCTGCACTAATCCGTACCTCCCACTCCCGACTACAAGACTTCTCCCGTGCTGCGCCAATCCTCTGGAATGCTGTACCCCAAGAAATTAGGACTATCCGCAATTAGCATGGTTTCAGGCGCTCCCTCAAAATACATTTGTTCAGAGCGACCTATCACATTCACTAATCAAAGTCATTCAATGTGTAAGTCTGTGTGTGTAGCTTATTTAAATTCTCCATCCATCCATCACTCCCTCAAAATGGCTGGACCATCATTGTAAATACACCATTGTATATAAACACCTGTACTTTGTATTTCCCCCACCTCATTGTAGATTGTAAGCTGTCACGAGCAGGGGCGGCTTATATTGCTTTAATTATTGTATTGTTAAAGTTGTTACTTATGACTTGTGTCCTGAAACTGTTAAACTGTAAAGCGCTGCGCAATATGTTGGCGCTATATAAATAAAGATTATTCTTATTATAGAGGCCCAGTCAGTAGTGGTGAAGTGTGAACGGCGCAAATTGCGAGTTGATTGCGCCTGATGCAGCTGATACTCCATTACTGTTGGCTGCTGCTCACACAACCGCTCCAACATATGTAACGTGGAATTCCACCTGGTGGGTACGTCACATATGATGCGATGTTCAGGAAGGCGAAATCTGCATTGCAGAGCTGCAATCAGCGATCTGGCCATGCTGGAACGTCGCAAGTGAGCGCACTCTAGGCGGACCTTGTGCAGCAGTGCATCAAGATCCGGATAGTCCCTCAAAAAACTCTGCACGACCAAGTTGAGCACATGTGCCAGACATGGTATGTGAGTGAGGTTGCCAAGGCCCAGAGCTGCCACCAGATTTCGGCCATTGTCACACACTACCAAGCCTGGCTGGAGATTCGCTGCCAAAAACCACACGTCGCTCTCCTGCTTTATGGCATTCCAGAGCTCCTGCGCTGTGTGGCTTCGATTCCCCATGGAAATTAATTTCAGGACGGCCTGTTGACGTTTGGACACGGCTGTGCTCATATCGGTCGCAACAGGTAACCGTTCACGGGTCCATGTGGAGGTAGACCATGACGGCTCCTGCAGCGATGATTCTGAGGAACTGGAGTAGGAGGAGGAGTCAATGTGTACAGACTTGATTCCTGCAATCCTTGGAGTTGGCAGAACACGTACAGCGCCACTCGCAAGATCAGTACCCGGCTCCACAACATTGACCCAATGGGCAGTGAGGGAAAAGTATTGTCCCTGCCCATGGGTGTTTGAACCCTCTTGTTAGGTTTTGTTTCAGTTTGCTGGTCACATGACCTTTTTTCCCTATTTAGTCTGGCTCCGCCCTTCTGGCTTTGCTTGACTTCATTGTATTATCTACTGTTAAGCTAGCCGGGTGCTTAGGTGCCTTACTCAGTCAGTTTTGCTTGATGTTAGGATCTCAAAGTATTTTGTTTTCTGTTTAATTATCCTGCTACAATTTCTGTTAGGAGGTGTCCACCTTTTCTCCCAGTCCCTAGATCTTGTAGGGATTCCTCCCTCGCAACTATAGGTCTTCGTTCAGACTAGCTGAGGACTTTAGCGGGTCTGGTCGCAGGATCAGGTTCCCCGTTACATCGTAGGGATTCAGCTTAGTTCTATTGTAGTGACAGAATTCCCTTCTTTCCTTAGTGGTTGTAGCAGATCATAACAATGGGTACTGGTCCACGCATCGGTGGTCAGGTGGACCTTGCTACTGAGGGCGTTTAGTAGCGCATGTTTAATTTTTCCCTCAACATGCTTTTGCAGACCAGGGACGGCTTGCCTGCTGAAATGAAATCGGCTTGGCGCATTGTATTGTGGGACTGACAATGATATTAAGTTACGGAAACTGTCTGTCTCCACCAGCCTGAATGACAGCATTTCAAGGGACAGGAGTTTTGCAATGCCAGCATTCAGAGCCTGTGCTCGTGGATGGTTTGCCGAGTATGGCCGTCTTTTATCCCATGCCTGTGCTACCGATGGCTGTTTTGTGGCCTGGGAGTGTGAGGATGACAGGGAACTTGCTGCTATGTGTGGAATAACACTTTGTCTCTGGACAGCAGTGACCGAGGTTCTTCCATGGCGATCCTGTGAGGAAGCAGAACCAGCTGTGTGTGAGCTCGATGAAGAGGCTTCAACACAACCTGAAGATGTAGGTGCTGCTGTAGGTTGGCCTACATCTCCAGTGTGTCTTTGTAACTCAACTATGTGCTTTGTCCGCACATGTTTCCACATATTAATGGTATTGAGGTTACTGACACTTTTACCTATTTTTAATTTTTGATTACACAGCTTGCATTTGACATAGCAAATATCATCTGCAAGTGTGTCAAAAAAGGACCACGCAGTGCAAGTCCTGGGAGCGCACGTTTTGACTTTTGGAAGACAACTGCTCCGAACAGGTGCCAAACTGGAGGCTACAGGCAACCGAGTCTGCAGCCTAACTCTCCCTCCTGTTTGTACGGTTGGGGCAATGTCTTCCTCTATCTTCCTTCTATCACTAACCACTTCTCTAGGCCTCTCACAGCTTTCAACCAAAGTACTGGTTCTCAGCCACAAAGCTATCCACAGTGCAGCACCCCCCTACATCTCCTCCCTCATTTCTATCTATCGGCCTAACCGACTGCTGCGCTCTGCAAACGACTTTCGACTAACCTCTGCACTAATCCGTACCTCCCACTCCCGACTCCAAGACTTCTCCCACGCTGCGCCAATCCTCTGGAATGCTGTACCCCAAGAAATTAGGACTATCACAATTTGCATGGTTTCAGGTGCTCCTTCAAAACACATTTGTTCAGAGCGGCCAATCACATTCACTAATCAAAGTCATTCTATGTATTCTGTGTAAGTGTGTGTGTGTGTGTCTAGCCCATTCACTATCTCCATCACTCACACCCTTAAGATGGCTGGACCATCATTGTAAATGCACCATTGTATATAAACACCTATACTTTGTATCTCCCCCACCTCATTGTAGATTGTAAGCTGTCACGAGCAGGGCGACTTATTTTGCTTAAATTATTGTATTGTTAACGTTGTTACTTATGACATGTGTTCTGAAACTGCTAAACTGTAAAGCGCTGCGGAATATGATGGCGCTATATAAATTAATATTATTATTATTAGTAGTAGTATTCCTCTGAGCTGCTCCCACCACCTTCCTGTTCCTCACGCCATGTTGGGTCTTGGACCTCATCATCTCCACTATCCTCTTCCAAAAACCTGCTGCTGTTGGGTGGTCTGGCCAGCACCATGCTCAACAGAAACTGGCACCTGAGTCTCATCATCATCAGATGCGTTCTGCGGTGTGCTGACCATCGCACTGCTCACCGCCTCTTCAGATTCAGAGACACAGCTGTTGCGCATCACTGCATACTCCCTCTTCTTCTCATTCCAGAATGCTGCTTGGCTGGGCCCCTCTTTGCAAGCCAACATATTCTGAGAACAGAAGCAGACACTCAGCTGGCTCCTGTTCAGAACTCTGTGACTGCCTGGGCAATTTGGCAGGCGGTGAAGAGACAGATGGTTGCTCAACAGTGCTGTGGTCCTGAGAGGAGGTGGAAGCAATTGAAGTCGATGCATTGGCTGACATCCAACCAACAACGGCTTCAATTTGTTCTTCCCGCAGCAGGGGGGTACGCCGACCTCCTAAAAAAGTGCGCATAAAGGAACGCTCACGGGGAAAACTGGTGGATGCTGTGTCACTGGGGGCGGCAGCAGCCACAGAATCCCCACATCCTCTCCCTGCTGAAACTCCACGGCCACGACCACTTGCCTTACTCCCTACCTTATTCATCTTGGTAGATTGATAAAGAAAGTCTGAAAAGTTATAAGGCCTAAGTGTGGTTATTCTGCAGAGACTGCAGTGAACACTGCACACAACTGTTCACTACCCAACGCGTCAAAGCAGGAAGGCAGTCTGTGCATCCAAACAAAGGCGCAAGCATACATGCATGTACCCTGTTTATAAAGCTATATAAAAAAATGATGTAGTAGTGACGCACACTTTATTGAGGTACAGTATTACATGTCCATTCACCATCTGTGGCTATGCAGTCTCATCTATATATACCTTATCTATCCGTTGTCATGCTTGCAAGTCCACAGTCAGGCATAAATAGCAATTTGCACTATGCACTTTTTAAAGGTTATGTTTGTTAATAAAAATGATTATTGCCACATATTATGAGTATTACATGATGGAAATTGTATAATTTTTATAAACTGTTTAGTGACATTATTCAGCAAATGTAACATTTTATTAATGTCACAGATAACTTGTAATGCTGATGATGTTTTGAAGTCAGACATTCATTGTCTATACAATAAAAATGGTGTACATACTGTTACTTATCCATCATTAATGGATTCAGATATGTACTTGTATGCTTTTATGTACATCCGTATAGCAGATTCCTTAACTAATTTATTTTGTGGTTTGCATTGCTGTTAAACATGTTAATGTATGCGTTTATGTTTGTCAATTCTTTATTTATCTTGATATTTTTTTAACTGAAATCATCTTATGGTAGTAAAGCTTATCTTTCTCTTGTTTGGAGTATAGACATTTAAAATTGACACGTAACAAGGAAAATACTTGATCTACTATTTAAACATCCTCCTTGACCCTGGGCTCCAACACCGCCAGTTGTTGCCTAGAAGTGCTGTTAGCACAGTCAACACTTGCTCCTGTGTTACTGGGGTTCAGTAACACCAGCTGTTCCCCTGCTGTG